>JARJDQ010004120.1:0-21621 GCA_030264215.1 Geostiba sp. GC000077 | reverse complement strand
TCGCAAACCATTAGAGTTACAAAAAAAAAGTTTAATTCAAAAGTTGTTTCTTTCTTAATTGTCTATCAGGCAACAGTATAAAAAGGCTATTTTACCATTTAAAATTCTGAAGTTGAGTGCAATTGCACATACTTCCGGTTACTTCCGGAAGTCCGTACTGCCTCCATTGAATTCATCATATACGCTTTGGGTATAGTTTTTTTGTTCGGAAGTTCTCTTGTCCACCCGGTATAGTGCGAGCAAAAATAATTCAAGCAAATTTGAATTTTGGAACAGGATGCAAATAGTATGATTTCCAAAGTAAATTCATTGGATGCAACTAGGATGTAACCATAGAAATCATACGTGATTTTCAAATGTGATTAAATCGTTTTTGATTGCACTATATGTAATATCAATTAAATTCTGCTAGAAGGATGTCTCTGCAAATTCAAAAATTTAATGTAAATACATAACAATGTCACATATTATTCTACTCTATCCTCTAGTCTAATCTAATGACTTGGTATACTTCATAAATGTTCGATTACCACATAATCACATTTTGAATTTCGCTTAACACATTACAGGATTTAAATTAATCAAAGCATAACATTTCAACAGCTGTTTTACAAAGTTTCGAAGCTTTAAAACCAAATGACCCGGAGTCACCGCCTGTATTGAAGGCCCTGATTGTATTTTTATAAATCGTTTTAAACTGAACACCCGGTATAATTTATAATCCGCCATATATAATACATACGAATCTCTCAACCTCTCATAATCTAATAATAAATCATTTTCTTTGCTCTCAAACAGACTCGTCTACTCTTTACTATTGCGTAATTGCGGACGAATTTAGCGTCGTTAAAAATCTTTTGAGAGGTTCATTAAATTAAAATTAATTAAATGTTTTATGTCGCTTAATCTGTGTGATGCATGCAAGTTTTTCGTGACCACTTGAGCTTCTCCAGTAGCTGATATTATTAAATTCCGCAACATAAATTTGAGAGGTTGAGCTTGACGAGCTCAAGAGTTGAAACAGTCATGTTTTGCATCGAGCGAGAAAACCCCAATGATATCAAATCTTTAAATAACTTGGTTATAAATGTTTTAATTTACCATTTTTAATTTATGTACATTTTGTTAGCATCTTAATGTCTTTGTCTTTATCTCTAATGATTGTAAACAAGTTCGGGGCCATAAAAACTTGAACGCGGTTTTTCATTTATTTTTTATTTGTGATAATCTGGTTGTAAACTTGCAGATAATGCTAAGATAACAGCCAAATGTCTGTATGAAATCTTAACCGTTCATTTGCTACTTAAATACAATAGCTTAGCAAGTCGACATTGTGGTATTGTAAATATAACCATTATAACCTACGCGTACAGTTTGTGCTGCAATCACTTTGCGAAATATTGACAGACCAACAGGGAATATTTGGATTTTAACAATTTACGTAAAGTACATATTGCATCAGTATGCACATGCTGAAATTTGTTTCGGAACGTATGCAGACTTTCACAAACATGTTTGAGTACACAAGCAGAGGTAACAATTACAACGTAATTAAATACATGGAGGCACGGCTCTAAAACAAATCTTGTTAGTGCTCTTGAATATGCACTGACTTGCAAATTAATCAGGTTTTGGCAGTATTCAACAAACGGATATCTCAAAGAAGCAAGCAGATTATAATATAGCACATTGCACACAGTGCCCATACAGATAACAATCACTTTAATCCGATGACAGATGAAAATAATAAAATAAAATAATGCGTAGATTTCTGAGAATATATCACATATTATGTTCGCTGGAATTGTTTACAAATTACACGGTTTATTGAATCACGAAAATTGCAGACACGAACGCGAATTGGCAAGCGCAGCAGAGCAGGTAATACATAGAAAAAACAATATATCAAGGGTCTCTATACATTTAATACAGCACTGAGCGTAAAGTAAGCAGCAGTAACAAGGATGCACTAAGATGAGCTGATGTTGCAGACGACGTGCTCGTATCCGGTCTGTTTAATACGGTTATTCTGCCGCCAATTTCCGGGTAGATAACTCGTCGTTTTTCTATGTAGTTGCTAATTAACTGCATCTCGCTGGTGTCCTGCACCGTGCGATTCATGGCCTTGTCGCGCAAGACTGCGTATCCATCGCCTCCGCTCATCAAAAAATCGTTGCTGACGAGCGAATATATTTTGTTCTCGTCCAGGGGTTCGTAGAAAGGCATTTTGCAATCTCCGCACCGAACCTCCACGTTTTTTACTCGCTTACCGACGGGCTGCGACAGGTCGTACGTGATGTGCAGGCCAGACACTTGCAGGAATTCACCGCGCGACGTCTCTCCATTGCTGCGAATCGATGTCTCTAGCGTTTTGAGCAGATCGAAGCCAGTGAGGCGGAAGGAGATCACATTCATGTCGTACGGCAGCGCACCGAGGAGCTCACCATTCGTCACCTCGCCGCTATCTACAGTCGCCCGGAAACCGCCGCCATTGAGGATGACTATCGGGACGTCGGTCCACTGCGTACTGCCGGCGTAGTTCATCACGAGGTGCTCCAGATAGGCGTCGGCGAGCAGATTGCCAAAATTGCACTCCTCCAGACGGCATCGCGCAATATTGAGATCAACGCGTGAAATGCCCACCACCTTCATGGTTGCTTGCTCCAAACCAGGCCGGTACTCGTCCAACGCATTTGTGATGTCGGCATCCTTTGGCACCCTGCTATTCAGCAAGATAGGTTGACCTTCAATCTTGATCACATCGCCCTCATCATTGATGGTGATGTTCAACCTGCCAATGTACTTGGTATAAGCGTATGCCTGAGCAACCGGCACCACTTTCCCCGACTTCTGAGTTACTAGTGCAGGATATGGTCCTTCGGGCACCTCCGTATCCGGTTTCTCCCCGTTCCACAGGAACGTATTTGTGTGACCGCCTATGACAACATCCACCAGTGGACATTCCTTGGCAATTCGCTTATCAGTCTCGTAACCGGAGTGACCTAAAGCGAAGATTACGCGAACACCGTCGGCATCCAATTTTTCTGCTTCTTTATTAATCGACTCCACTTCGTCAAAGAATGTCACATTACCAGTAGAGGATAATATCGTGGTATCGGGCAACAGGTAACCAATGACACCAATTCGCATACCGCGCACGGTCAATACGTGCGATTTGGGGATAGTGGCTTGAAAATGCGCATCCTTGGAAAAGTCCATGTTGGCAGCGACTAAAGGCACTTTCAGATGATCAATAAACGGCATGAGCCCCTCCACGCCGTAGTCGAACTCATGGTTTCCAAACGACTGTAACAAAGCACATGGTTAACAAATAATTTTATTAGTTTTGTACGAAATTAGGTTCTGATGTTGGAAGGCATCCGTTTATAAGTGGGCGTTTTATGAACTATAACTACTTCTAGCTCCAACATCGAAAAGAAATCTTTATGACAATTTTTAGTTGTTTTAACTATAAATACAAAAGCCTGGAAGCCTGCTGTGAGTGCGAAGGCGAAGCGTTGACTTTTTTCACGCCTTGTCAGAAGTGCATTTTAAGCGTGAAGTAATATATTTTTACGCCTTTATTTTGCGGTTTGCGAATGCATTTCGCTGTGTATTTATCATGAGGTGATTATTTCATTCAAGCGAAAAGGCTGTTTAAAAATATTATTCGGGCAACCAGTGTTCTACCTGGCAAAATGCAACAAAAAAGTTACATTTGCGAGGCCACATATAATGACGCTGATACGCTTCCCTGATTACACCAGCAGCAAATTATTCACAATTTCATTGACTCTATTATTACAAAGTGTATTATTATTTTTGTTTCTAGCTAAAAACAAGCTACAATTGCCAAGTGCCAAAACATACTCATTTATTGACATTTGTAAAATATGGTAGATAATTCGTATTTTGACTTTTTGATACTTACAATGCAATCGGGCGCTAATCTATTAATGAAATCCACTGCAATGCTCCATTTGTGCACGCTGAACCACGATGTGCCCGTGTAGGTGTCGCCGGCATTGAGGAAGAGCGTAGCAGGACCGGCAGGATTCTTCGCCGAAGCATTGCGATGTTCACGCACAACGTGGGCGACGCGCGCGAATCCACCGTAGCACTTATCACTACCGATTTGTTTGCAGGTACCCGAATTTTGCGACGTTTCATCGAACCGGCCGTGCATATCGTTGGTGTGCAATATCGTCAAATCCAGCGCGCCGAGGACCGCGCCGAGGACGCACAAGAAGACGGCGACAACCCGCGTCATGTTCGCAAATTGAATAAATGCCGCTGAATTAACTAACAACAACTAACGAACTGCACTGCACTGATGGGAACGAAATCGACTCGCATCGATGTCCCTCGGCATTCATCTGCGAGCTGAGAGGCTCGACGAAGTTTAAGTCAAGTCGACGCGCGGCGGCAGGCTTTGAATTTGTTGCGAGGAGTGAGTTTACTAACGAGTGATAGCCGACTGAGCTCAGCTCCAAACGAATGTGTCTCGTTACGTATGCGGCTTAGCTAGGCAAAAAATTTAATATTGAATGTGCCGCGAAAAAAAACGCGAATTTGAAATGCGCCAGAGTCGAGAGTTGCGATTGCGATCCGCAAACGCCGACCAGGTTTAAACTGTTGACTTGAAACGTGCACTCACTTGACTTAACTCACGTTCAAGTTAAGGTAAAGTTATGACATTGCAAAATATTCCACGACAATTAAACGTGGAGACATGGCAGTAGTTGTGCAATGGCAACTATGTTGAATCAATGGTTGAACGTATTATCAGTTTCAGTTTTCAAGCACACATTTTACCAATTTCCATATTCATATTCTCAAAAACCACTCCGACCTGACAGCAACATTTATATTTAGGAAGCTACTAATAATAAAAACTCTTGACAGCATTCTAACGCGCAAACTTCAACTCTCGAACTCGAGCGGATGCCTGGTAATACATCAAATTCTATGTTAGTTAGACATGTGTGTCGTGTGAGAATTCGGTGAAAACCGAATCACTGGAACAGAAACCGAACAGAACTCCTAGAAGCTGCTTAGAAGATGATGGTAGTTCTCGTATCTTCGCTACGTATGATCGCATTGAATCCTCCCTGCGTATATTAGTTCCTGTGCAATCCAATATCCAGACTCAGATATTTTTTCCAGACATTCTTAAGGCACTAATAAATCAGTGGAAATAGAGTGGAACGGTATTCTGGTGCTGCGAGATTATGAGATTCCTGGCACTGCGCGTTGTCGAAATGTGTGATAAAGCTTCAAATATTGAAACTTGCGTAGCAATAAATACGACGCCTCAATGCGATGCGACGGTTGCTACTACCAACGCTACTACTCTCGACTCTGACGCATTTCTCCTTGCATAATATACAAGCACGCGCAAATTGCAGGCGCGGAAAATCGCAAACCTGCTAAATTTCATTAAAAGGCGTCCCATTCACGAAAACTGCTCTCGGCGAGAGGAAAAGTTAATAAAGAGGATTGTGTAATTTGAAACAAATTAACGACAAGTTTCGAACACTAAATATATTAAAGCGCAATAAAACGTTGCTTCGTGTTCAGCGAATTTATTAGTTTCGCAACATCGCTTATGCTTTGCCTGAAAGTGACAATACATAAAATACGTAAGCAGAAAAAAGGAACAAAGCATGTAGCACGTTGCTAGGTAATATTGTAATATATGTTATAAGCCCGGCTGCATGTTTGCACATTGCACGTAATATGCATTTTAGGTATTTTGAAACTTCACAGCATATTGCATATTGCACTATGAAAGAGGAAACCGTGTAATTAAAATCTGATAAATTGATGAAACAAGAAGTACTGACATTTATTGCTGACAAAATGCGTACGCGTGCATATTAGACGACCATGACAGCGATTTAATCTAATTTCAAAATATTCACTGCTGTATTTATACGTTGGAATAAAAGCATTACTGCGTTTCAGCGTTTCCACGAATATATGCAAAATCCAAAACATGACCGAAATTAATTGGTGTGATAGACAGTTTAATATTTCAGCTCTAGTTAAAACGAATAAATCATTGTCGGCGCAATAATGCTTTGTTTATTATTTTTATTATCAATGGATGATGGTAAACATCTCATCTCCTTGAACTTAGGCAGGGATCGCAGATCATCAGAATTAACACGTAATATAAATGATATGCTTAATTAAATAAAGTACACAAATATGAAATCAGTGCATAGCACGTTTGTTTTCGGAGAAATTGCGAGCTCGAAGGATGAGAGTTTATCGTTCTTGGTTGCGACTAGCGACCTAATTTTTGATCAATAAATCTGTTTAATGACATGCCAATTATTCACACACAACTGGGTATACATTGACAACGCAACTAACAAGTGTCATTAGTTCGCCAGCGCGTGCCATCGTGCAGTTCATTAATCAAGTGAATCTCATATTCCCCAAACGGCTGTAGCACTCCTTGATGCATTCCTGCACGTCGGCGAGATTTTTCGTAGGCGGCGCTAGACGTTCCAGTGCGCGCGCTTTCTTGAGAAGCACTGCGAGAATGTGCTTAATACCCTCGCGATCGACGGATTTCACCGCCTCGATGTCCTCGTAGGAAACTTCCGGTCGGCCTGCGACTATTTCCAGCTTGTCGTAGGTCGGCCAATCCTCTTCGCATGCCTGGCACTGGCAAACGAACAAGTATTGCGATTTGAGATGCTGGCGTCGTTCATCCTTCGGCATCACTGCGTAATGATACCTGGAAGTAGAAGTAAAAAATCATACTAATGGTCATTATTCTTCGCGAGTGCGTCACGCTCGAGCGGAGAAAACAAACCCATAATTATCGAACAGTTGCTCCCCCATGCGAATGGGGCTCAGTGCTCGCAGGACGATTGTCGAGCCGTATGAGTGGCGTACGACGTTGGGCGCGCAGGAGTGGTTGATCATCGAAAGGAAGCTGTACGCGCCGCCGCCGATCTCAATGCATGACATCTCGCCCTCTCCCTCGCCGCTGCGGACTTTTTCGGTGATTTCGTGAAAATTCGAAGGCGCAATTTGCATGTGCCGTAGAAGCAACCCTTTGAATACAGCGTGGTGCTTGTTTGAGTCGCCAGTGGCAAAAAATGTGGTCTTTCGCTTGACTTGGTCGTAAATCAGCGCGGCTGTGACGGCGCGATTGAAGAGGTCGGCGACGCTACGCAGTTCGGTGTTGGCGCACAAATTGTGAATTTCTTGATATCGGCCGGATTCGTAGCGCTCTTCGCGCGTGTCATTTTCCAACGAATATGTCTCAATCAAGTCGTACTGCGAGGCGGCGAGAATCGCCACGCGCAGCGCAAAAAGTGTCAGATTTGGCAGGTCCAATTCTTGGAGTTCGCCTATGATGGCACACTCGAACTGATGGTGATGTTTCCAGGCGAGCGATTTACACTCGGGCGAACAGTATATTGCATAGGTGCAGTGGCTGCATGGCATGGGACCATAACTCATACGCAAGCAATGATGGCAATGCGTCGTGGCCGCATCGGAGGCCACGATGACGCCGTACGGGTTTTCCACGGCAATCACGTCGCCCATTTGTATGTTCTTTGTAGCAGCAACAAAACGCCCGCATTCGACGCTCTTCTTTATTGTGACAGAATCACCAGCACACGCAATTGCACTATTAGGTGCGTGGGTAATGGCAGGTATTACATCATCGTCAACCCTTTTCAATTGTGACACACGCGCAGCTTCGCATTCGCCGAGTTTGAATTTTATTTTCTCCTGGTTTGCATTAACGCATTCAGAAGCAATTTGCAAATCCTTAAAAGAAAACATCATAAGCATTTTTTCAAGATAAGGTCATACAAATGAGGATATTCAGTCAGTGGACTTGATAATATTCCCACAAGAAAATGGGTTAGTGTGGTTATACCATGAATCATTTGTCGTTACCTCTTTACAGTTGGCAAAAAATCCTAATTTGAAGAGAACATCGCTTCGCCCACAGTAAGCTTTGCCTAGGTTTTCGCTACCTGGGGAACCACAAGCCACCGCTTTAGTGAAAATTTGTAAAACATCCATCAGCTTATTTCCATTCTCCCGCGCATTTTCCGCCTGTTGCCGCACGCGTTCGCATTCTGCATCGCTCTTCCTGCAGTGCGCACTCGCTTCACCGCCAGGGAGCAGACCGTGCCGCTTTAGCAGCTCGTAAACGAACTCAACGCGCTCTCTATCGCTTGCTAGTCGAGTAAAACCGCTCGACACGGCGGAGACTGCATTAGCGGCAATCAGCTGCCCGTTCAACGCGGCGAAAACTTCGGTGGCGGTCATGCTGCCGCTCGTTGTCATGTGCGTGATAGCAGGAATACTCTGGGGCACGCACCCGCATGGATCGATTTTTCCCCCGGAATTTAGCTACTACCCGCACTAGCAGTGTGCGACGGTCTTCACTCCTCAGTGGTGTTCCTCGACTTGCAGAACGTGGACGCGTCACGTTAGTTTGCAGAAATATCACTCTTCGGCGGCGGCAGTGTGCAATTCGAGGCGTTGCTGGTGATGTCGCGGTACGTAACACCGTTCCTGGTTATCAACCTGGGTGCGGAAATGGTCTTCGTCGTCGCGCAGAGATTGCAGGCGCAGGGCGTCGATCACGAGCGTTCCGCACTTGGTATGAGACTACTACCTCAAAACACCAACCTCAGCCTGCGGCCTATATTTGTAGCAGCATAAATAAAATGCGAGCACGCCGCCTGACTCGGCACACCGATAAGTGCATACCACACCCGGCACATTTATTGTGTTAAGCGCGTATTAGTTGATTTAAGTTATCTTAAGTGTGCACGAAGTGCACATTTTCGCATGCGTTGCAATTATTAAATCAAGCTACCACTCTGGGCGCACCGCACGCAAATATCAAATTGTTGCGCATTTGATTTGCACGTTTGTATTATGTTGAAACTTTTGTTCACCAAGTTCAAGTTATATTTTCTCTGTACATTGTTCTATTATTTTTGGTAAGTCAATAAAGAGTTTTTACACTACATACATATGCTTTGAATGGGTCTTTTTTATGTTCTGCCTTCACATTATTTGCGTTTCCTTTTTTGTATCCGTATGAACTATATTGATTTGTTTGTAATCACCAATCAATATATTTTAATAAAAGTTCCTATTCACGGCTGCTCGTCACAGCGTATGCTATACATGATTAATACCATGCTTCCTTTATTCTATATCGTACTCAAAGTACTGGACGAAATCATTTCCGTCCTGGTATCGCAGCAGCTAATCACCGAAATTGTTAAGCCGCAAGCGGCGTACACGCATCAAGCGCTCAAGGACCTCATCGAAGACGTAACTCAATCGTCAATGATGCGCCTGGATTCCAAGTCCATGGACAAGCTATGGGACCTCATCACGATGGTCTTCAAGTGGCAGATCACGCTCAGCGAGGACCTACTCAAGCTCACCCAGCGTCACTTGTACGAAATCGAAAACTACGTCACCCATGAGGTCACCCAGCTGCAGTTGCACAAGGTGCAGAACATCTTCGACAATTTTGCAAAGATCCTCAGTCCTAACGAGATCGCCGAGCTGCGCGATGCAACGCTCCACTGGCTAAAGGACTTTCACGTGCGCGTCTCACTCCTGCTACGCATTGGGTTGCAGGATAACGAGGGGCGCTTCGTGGTGGACAACCTCTGCCCGTTTGCGGACGACATGCTCCGCAATCTCGGCGAGAATATTTATAGCGTTACGCAGAATGGAAAATTGCTGCGAGAAGACGATGGCGAGCGCGATGCAGAGGACGGCGACGCCAAGGACACTAATCGCAACGAGGCGCTTGAATTGGAAATGCTTGCCGGGCAGCTAAAAGGCAACAACCTGCCCGGCCACGCTACCAACAACGTGCTCAAGCTATCGATCAACTACAAGGATAATAAAAGCACCAGTCACTTCGATAGCATTGCGACACGAACGGATAATAAGGGTGGAAATAATAACAACGGCAGCGCCAGCGAGAAGTTAGAAAATATGTTCGACGACCTGCAAATTACAAGCGACACGGACGACAACGATAACTTTAACGAGGATCTAATCAATATGATAGAAAGCGGGACGAATTAGCGCGGTGCAATATACAAAAACATCCTGCAAAATATGATATGCAAATATCACCTACTCAATCAAGCAAACTTAAGTACTGATCTGAATTGTGTTTTCAGGAGCTTTAAGAGGCCTATTTCTATATTGTAAAGTAAATTATTCATATCTCTAGGATAAGTCATTGTTGATGTTAATTAAAAATAATAAAAATTCCTAAGAAGGGGTTAAACCAATCAAACTACACATAAAAACATTCGTCTTTGTAGTAATCAAAAACCAAGTAACAAAGAAGTAACCAACATCATAGTTGGCATGAATTCATTTTGTGCAAATCATGCATTTGCAGCATTTAATATTCATGCATGTACTATAGAACTTTTACTGACTTATCATTTACAGCAAAGAAAGGTACAATACATTATAAAATTGTGAAAGTCATAGGACAACTTGTAGTATTGTCCTATGACATTTGCACCTGTGAATTTTCCCATCAACTTGAAGTATAGAACTCATGCATGAAGAATTATAATGAATGTATGTCCTTGGAATGTTCCTTTAAACTTGCGTATCCTTTGTTATTTTCAAGGTCCAAGGTGTTTTTCTCTGCCATGCAGGACAGGTAAGCACTATTCTTCAGGGTTGCATTGTTGGTACTGAAAGTCCATAAACAAATTAGAACAAATTAATCTCATCACATACAATTTATCAGAGTGGAATATTGAGTATGCTCAATATGTTGTGTACAAGTGTGTAGAGCTCAAACATCTAATGATCGAATACAATTCAATTATGACTTTTGGACTTAACAAACTACAACATGATAAAGAGTAGTTAGTAATTGTGACATACATTGGAAACTAAGATCTCTCTACAACGATATTTTGACTTGAATGAATAATTACAGTCATGTGTTGAATCCGAGTCGCCTCTGACGGTGAATGTCAGTGCGGTTACAAAATCGATGAGATTCTAACCTCACCGCATTGCAAACGCTTGTACATAGAAGTCATCCAGTTCTGTCTGCAAAAGAATGATAATCACCATGCGCTGGTTAAGGCCTACGTACCATCAGCTGCGACTGCACATCCGCTGCTTCTCCCAGAACACGACATCCACGAAATTAATGTATCGAGAGTACGGCGATCCCGTGAAAGTAGTCGAGCTCGTCGAGGCGCAGATTCCACCAGTGCAGCCTAATCAGCTCCTCGTCCGTATGCTGGCAGCACCGGTCAATCCAGCAGATATTAATACCATCCAAGGCAAGTACCCCTCGAAGCCGGTGCTGCCCGCCATCCCCGGCAACGAGGGCGTCGGCGAGGTGATCCAGGTGGGCAATGAAGTGCGTGCGTTCACCGTTGGCGATCGCGTCGTGCCGCTGCAGGCGATGATTGGTACCTGGCAGTCGCACACCCTACTGGAGGCCGAGCAGGCATTCAAAATTCCCGCTGATTTGGGCATCGTGGAAGCGTGCACGCTCACAGTAAACCCCTGCACCGCCTATCGCATGCTGAAGGACTTCGCCAAGCTGAAAGAGGGCGATGTCGTTATCCAGAACGGTGGCAACTCCGCCTGCGGGCAGAATGTTATTCAGCTCTGCAAGATCTGGGGCCTGAAGAGCGTGAACATCATTCGCGATCGGCCCAATGTGGGCGTTCTGAAGAAATTCCTCACTAATCTCGGTGCAACGGTTGTATTAACTGAGGAGGAATTGCGCACGACGACGATCTTCAAGAATAAGGAACTGCCTCGCCCGAAGTTGGGATTGAACTGCGTGGGCGGCAAGAGCGCCACGGAGTTGATGCGAATGTTGGAGCACAGTGCGCCGATTGTCACCTATGGAGGGATGTCCCGGGAGCCTGTGACGGTCGGAACGGCAATGCTGATCTTTAAGAACTTGCAAGTTCGTGGATTCTGGATGACGGAGTGGTCAAAGCGCAATGCGCAATCGCCAGCTAGGAAGGAGATGCTGGATGATCTCGTTGAGTACATGCTCAAGAAGGAGCTGCAAGGTCCTGCGTCGAAGATGGTCAACTTCGACAATTACAAGGAGGCTTTGATGAACACTCTGACCGTTCAAGGCATGACGGGACAAAAGTATATTTTGAATTTTCCCTGACTCAACTGGTTGCATCATAGGCTTAGGAGTACTTGTAAAAAAGAAACGTGATTTTTCCATTATAAAATTATTTTTGTAAATAAAACCTCTAAAACCTCTCTGAGTATCTTCTCTATCGAGTGTTAGTTTGTTACCTCTACTCTCAGACTCCGGGAAACCTCTTGTGTTTTATAAATACATATATTTTTTTATATTCTTTGTATACATTACATCTTGATGCTTACGTATTTTATAAACGTATTTGTATATACAAAGTTGCAGGATGCATGTTATTTTAAGTTCTTGAAACGCGGAAGAATATTACAATGTACGCAAAAACGCTAAAGGGCTAAAGCTTGCAATTTCTCTTCGTGCGTTTGTACTTGTTATTTACACCCAACAATGCAAATATATTTTTGTTCAAGTTGTAACAGGATTGGCGCTTAATATTACATATAGATCTGAATAATATACATTATACATGTAAAATACACGATATACGAAAATACACGATCAACTTATTATAATAGAATTAAAAACATCGCATCAATTATTTTGTTACATACAATTACTAGGCATTAAGTGAACCATGCAGGTGTCGTATACAAGAAATTGGTCACCGGTTCACTTAAAAACGTTATGGCTGTAATTTAGCATTGCTTTCCCTCATTCTGCCTGTTATACCTACTCTTCTAGCAAGTCACTTGGTGCAAAATAATGCAAGACATATGAGCATGTCACTCAGCCTGGGCCTTGTTCTCGACAAAAAAAGTTGTTTTGTACCAAGTGCTCACCTCAAGTCCGCATAAAGGACCCATAAGCTCGTTAATTTTATTATTTTCTTTAATACTTGTAACAATAAATGCATACACAAGCACAGAAAGCGTGTCAGTATGTAAAATGCAACCCCATCAGACGTAGCTCTCGCTTTCGGCGTCGGTTACTAGCAGCAACCTGGCCGTAGCGTATGTAGGTGGTGGCGGTGGTGGCGGCCGGTAGATCGGCGGCAAGTGCACTGGGGGTAAGTGTCTCAGCGGCGGTGGCCGGCGAGGCGGGATCGGCGGCCCGCAAAGACTTTCGTTGGACGTGCAAAACGCTTCGTCCTCCTCGATCCAGGTGTTATCCAGTGAGCGCATTCGCGCCGCCTGACGACTCCAGTCCGAGCGGTGGAAAGATGGATTCGTGTAGAGCAGACCGGGCGAGTCCCGATCATCTTCCGATAGAGTTAGCCCAGAATCGCGCGACAATGATTTCTGATCCTTTGAAAGTTCCACTGAGTCCAGAGAAAGCCCCAACGCTGCACACACAAAGTAGTGTTAATAAACTCTTACTATTTGTGAAAAGAAAACAATTCGCTTACAATGCAAACTGTCGGATTCCTCGGCACCACTGTCGTGGGCAGCTTCGCCAAGTAGGGACACCACTTCGGAGCCAAATAAGTTTTGGCAATGATTGATGAGCGTCTCGACCAAGGTGGGTAGAGTGCGCATCGGCGCATTCTGCAATGGCTCCCAGAGCAAGCTAGGCCCCACGCATACACCTGCAACGAAATCGCTGGAATTAGTGCATTCGAACGGAAGCGGCAAATGCACGTACCTAAATTGGCGGCTGACATTAGATTGAATCGCGATCGCTTCACAATGTTATGCAGCACACTGACAATATGCGCCAATAGCATGTGATTCTCCCTGGGCAACGTCCGCAGTAAACGGCGCAATTGTTCGACGCGGCCGCTGCTCGCCACATTCAGCCACTCCTGTGCGTTACCGCTGAGAATCGGCTCAGGTAGGCTGCGCAGAAAATCTTTCAACAATGCGGCCAGCAACAGCGCGGGCGTCGACGCGATTTCCGCACAAACAGACGCTCCTAAAACAAGCAAACAATGGGACTATAGTGTCATCCTGTAATGAAGCATTAAATTGTCGAATGGCGACAGGCGACAACTAATGGCAATGGCGCGCTCGTACCTTGACAATCAACCTTTTCGCGCAGCTCGCGCAAAGCTCGGGCGGAGGCGCAGCGACGAAATATGCCTTGGGTCTGCGGTCCTCGCTGAAAGAGTGCGCGGAGGATGGAAATTAGCACCGCCGGCACCACGTTGTTGACGCATAGACGGTTCAACGGTACGCCAAAGAACTTCCCCGAGTTCTTTCTAAATAATTTTAAAGGGGTCCTGCAAATAATACCACAAATAGAGTCATTCACTTTAACAGAACACAATATTATGACGGTAAACATACTTTCTGCTCACAACAGTAGGCTTGCAATTGGGCTTCAGCTCGAAGACAATGTCGCTGGGTATCCGATTGTTGTTGCAGTGCGTTAAATCAAAGCCCTCTTCCGCGCAGAGAGATTGACGTATCCTGGCCAGTTGAATTGAGTGCGGTCGTTCGCAGCCCAGTAGAGGACAAGCAACCGAATCACGATCTCTGGCGTACAATGTGTATCCCCATTCATTTGTCCTGGACTCGTCTAGCGCTAGACGCGCTAACTCTCCGGAAGATGTATCAGGACCGACTCCAATCGTTTTTGACTAAATAAAACACGGTCAGCAACAATTGTACTCTGTAGTCCTGAGAGAGTGAGAGGTGACTTACGCATTCAGTTCCAGACAAAGGATCTCGAAAAATGACTTTAACGTTGGTGACGGGCGGCTCCAGCCGGAGTTGCGCCTGCAATGCTTGCTGCAGTTCTCGCCACCATGAATCTCTGGCTGCTTGCGTGCAGAAGGACACCAAGAGCGTCCTGGCTGGGTTCGGCCATCCGATGAGGAAGCCTGTCTCGGATTCGGGACACGCTGCCAGCCACAATTCCGATACTCGTACACTCTCCTGCAATCACACAATCACAATTTGCGTTTGTGAAAATATCCACCCAGCGTATATCTTTATTTACCTTCAGCTTGAAAGTGCCACCGCTGCGCGGCTTTGCGACCAGCAGCAGGTCGGAGAACAAAAATAGGTGACGTGGTTTCGCCGTCATCGGGATGTTGGGCAATGCCATGGCACATGGTGCTTCGACCAGAAATATGCGATTGCAGACGCCTTTGAGTTCATGCGCCGGCATTGAGAGGTCCGTGAAGGACTTCTTTCGGAACGACTTGGTCTTCTGCAACGGCATCACAAAAAGCAATTAGACTCTGCGAGGTGCGAGCTGATGAAGAAAAGCGGGAAGTCATCGTCGAAATATTTTAAGTCCCTAAATAATTGGCTCATTAATGATTTTAATGTGTCATCACAAAACATTCCTTCCAGCGCTACCAAAAACGGTAGATGTCAGCGAGCGCCGAAGATGATAATATTTAAGTCCACGCACAATATGCAAATCCAAGATGCAAATGCATGAAACCTGCGATAAAAAGTATAAATGACATAATCCCACATCATCCGTAAATTATGAAAAATCTAATATTACGTAATGGTAATATTATTACGTGCGGGCCATTCAAACGTTTATGTACGCGTCAGCCAAACTCGAAGGCAAATCTCGACCAGCCTTTATGAGCACCATTCTTCGTCTATCTCATAAAAGCTAACATGACGCCGAACATGCCTGCATTCTGGTGGCCACGATGATAACGCCGCTCAACATGTCACCTCCTGCTTGGAAAAAAATCGCGCCAGATTTGTTATGGGGGAAATAAATGCTCGTCGTTCGTGTAATCTCTTAAGACCACGCTCGCTTCGATTTTGTAATAATATAAATAAAGGTGCATCATCTTTCATGTGCATGTGTTTGAGCCTCCGTCTCAGTCGCACGTTGGAAGCGAATCAGGCGCGAGATGAGAGGAAGAAAAAAATCGAACCGTAACGGCGCGGATTACGACATTGCAACATTACATTTGCCTTAGCCTGAACCTGAGCACTGCGCACCGAGGAGGCAGTGTGTGTGCCTGCTGCACGTTAGTCACCTTTGCCCATCTAATGCGGCAGCGACAAGCGGATGGGGACTTGGGACTGGAAACCGAACTGACAAACGAAAAACAAACCAAACCGTACCGAAAACCGAGCAGCTACGTGATGCATAATGTAAAATGTTTCTTCACACATTTGTACACAGCCACGACGAGACATAAATAAACCGATAGATGTTGTGCACTGGCGGTTGGTGATGTTGTTTGAAAGGTGCACCAAACTCGCGACGGGCACTGGGATAGCTTGGCTGTTGTAGCGCTGCTAGAAAGAAAATCTTCACCACTTCACCGAAACGGTGGAAATCTTTTCGAGTTTGCGGTGAGGTTTTACAGCATAGAACACAGAGCCTTTGAGCAACGTGTTTGTTCTAGCTGGGACGCTAGGAGTTTCAATTAAATTGAACAAAAAACACTCGGCACAAAAATGCAAGCCACGGCGAAAAAGGGTAGCATCAAAGGCTACGAAATACGGAAGCGCAAGTAGATCATACACCGGCACCGCACACAAGACACAATAGATATTCTATTACGAGGACCTGCGACCGCGGGATGCAATATGAAGAAACGCTGTTGATGCGCCTCGTGTCGTCCTCTCCGCCGTTGGCTGGATACCTGATGAAGCGTAAAATGCAATGCATACACGCAGGCATGTCTTGCCCACATGGGCGCAACTAATGTCGTATTTTATAACTTATAACAACGCAAACGACACATAACGATAAATGACGTAACTGACGCAACGACCGCTGATTTGTGACTTCTGTCTGCCCGTCTGTGGCGCCCGATTGCAGTAAACGCGAGCACATGGCACCACATGGCCCGCTTTTTAAGATAAAATATCAAATAATAAATAAACGACGGCGGTGCATGCATGAAAAATGATCGCCAGGGCAGTGCAGGCCGCAGGCCGCAGCACAGAGCTCAGCAGTTTTGAGCGGTTGACAGGGACAGTTTTACGATTTGCATTTTTAATTCCAGAGGCCGGTAATTCAAGCCGTGGCTAATAAATCAAATTTCGTATCGCATTGTCGCATGTAAATGATTTCGACAACGCGATAACTGTAACTAACATAGCGCAGAAAACAGAGAGACATTTAGAAACCGAACACTAGTTAATAGTAATCAATTGTGTAGGGTTGCCATCAGAATGTTTCAGTGATGAATCATCTCTCATACCCGTCCAGCAGTAGGTATCAGGGAAACTTACAACATGATAGGATGAATTTGCTTCGCTGGCATGTAGACCCAAGAAATCATTGGGGAACAGATCCTGTATCCTGTCCAAGTCCCTCTTCCTGCCGTTGAGCGCCGGCTGGGAGCCGCTTAGAAGTCGACCAAAATCAGCTAAACGCTCCGCCTGAAAATGAAAAGGAATAATTAGACAACTATAATACGAGTTGCACATGAATTGGCCTCCCTCCAAGGGAAAACGAACTTTGAAAGTAGCGTTTGGAAAGGAGGAATGACATTTGATCCACGTTGAAAATGGGCATAAAATGAAATTAGAAACGCATCAAAACGAAGTTTCACACATGTAGGCAGATAGAATTCGACGTCGCGTTCGCCCATAAATACATTCACGTGTGAATACATGCGCATTACACATGCTTCAGTACTTAAACTTGACGCACACGCACATTCAGCTGAAACGGTATCAATCTTGAAATGCATTCGCGGCGTGAGCGCGCATGTATCTAAGCGTCTCACCGCTAAGTAACTTTCTTTTTTAATACAGAAAAAAAAGTAATACAAGGTTGTTTCGTTGTTTGTCACACACGATAGCTGGTATACCTATACGTTTTGTGATGTTTGTCCGCGCGTTGTCTTAATGCAAACGTTTAACATTCACTCCGCCAAGAGATTAACTATATAGACGCATTCTCGTCGTCGCCATATTCAATTCCGCTCGGCTGTGGATTTTCGTTTTTAATTTTTACGCGCATGATTCGTGTATTACGCCGAGTCGCCGACTAGATTAGTTTTAAACAGATAAGTGCCTGGAATTATTGGCAATTAGAGATCTAGGTGCACGACTTTTATTTTCAAAGGCAGCATGCCGTATTTTTTTTGCTCTCGGACCGCGAGCATTATGAAATTAAATTCGATTCAAGAATTAAGTAGCGATTTTCAACTCGCAACAGTTGGGAGTAGAATATCATGGCTTAGGATTGGACTTAATTGGCGGCGTAATTATTTGATTCAACAAGGAGGCATTATTAATATGTTTTGCAATTGCCTCGCCACGACTCGCCCTGGACTATTTTTTTCTCTGTTGAAAGTAAATTCAATCAAGCATTTGAGTTTAATTACATTAATCTTTTTTTCATAAAAAGTTTTGTTGAAGTCCACAAACCAAATAGATACTTTTTCAATTAACGGATGTTACTTGCTTCCTCTCCTGATCTACCTGCTTCATCTTTTCTTAAGCTCAGAAACGTTCTCAAAGGCCGCAATTGAATCGATCCTTATCCGATGCGCCGTTATTCGAGCAAATTTTTGACATCGAATTACAAGCACCACGGATGTAATTGAAATTTATCAAAAAATGCCATCTTCAATTACTGGGTGCCCGGTAGCGCAATTAGTTTTACAGTGGCCGGTTGCGCCATTGCCTAATTAAGTTAAACAATTTCATTTGAGTCGTGCGCGTCGCGCGCTTCTTCTGATTGATGATTTCACCGATTGCTTAATTCCACTCAAAATAAATGCATCGTTTCTTTAATCATTGTTCTGCCGCGTGGCTGTTATTTTCGAGCGATCACATGTCTGAATCTGGTCGAGAGGATTATATCGGTTTACTGTTACGGAGTTACAGCGCTGGCTAAGTAGCTGCTGCTTTTGGTTATTGATAACGCGCCAGCTATTCCAGGTTTTTGATCCATGACGCGCCAAAGATTCCGAGCGACGACATCGGGCAGCGGACCAACGGTAAATAACAAAGAAAACTGTAGCAAGGACTTGAGTTGAACCCCGTACAGCAAAGGTTTTTATTTAATAAGGTACAGAATTGTTGTCCCCTGAAATACGGAATTCTCAGTAAACCTAGCTCCTAGCTCCTATTAGGATTAAAAAGTCGCGCAAGTTCCGTTGACTGTGGACTAATTTGCAAGACTGCGACTTCTTAGGCAAGTAAAAAAAAAGTCGTAGTAAAGCAAATTCGTCATCACTCATCGTCGTGCTCATCACATAAATGTACTCGTCCAATTAAAGAACAAAAACGTGTGTAAACTCGTCAACGCGTTTGCATCGTTGAGAATAAATAGTTCATAAACGAACATTTTTTTAGAGTTTTAACTGTTCTTCCTCTGGACTCTAATAACATCTACGGTCGATTATTTACAAGTTATATGTATCATTTTCTCTTCGTAAAGATTTTTTTTATACTAAAATGTTTTATCGTTTTTCCATCGACTATGAAAAAATGACGTAATTAAAGAAGAAGAACCTTGCGTAAATTTGAAGAGGTTTGTAACGGTCGATAAACTTTAAACTTTACTTTAATGAGTTTATTGTCTCAACTGCATTTATTTGCATATGAACGAGAAGTTTGGCCCCATCTCTATGAGTACACATCACTTGGAGAGAATTTAATCATCTTGATAGAGCGTTCTGTCCAGAATCTGGTTGGCATCCAGTAGACTCAAGCTCAAGAATTATGAATTTACTAATACCCACCAACAAGGAAGGCAAGAAATTACGATATAGTAGGTACACATACAAGTAATGTAAATACAGCTGTCACATGTTGGAAGTTGGATGAGTTCCCTGAGTTCCCTGGTAGCGCGTTTGTTTATGCAGCGCCGTTTCTGGTTTATGTTAGAAAAAATCAGATTCGGAGTGCAGCGCACTGCAGAATGTCAAACGAAAGGAAAATCTTTCGCAACTGCATGAACTGCATCCCAACATCAAAGCAGGCCCATCGCATCGCAACATCTGTTTCTGACCATCTAACCATCGTTTACCAGCCGCGCGTGTAAAAACGGGTAAAACACACTGAAATGGTGCAACATCGCTCCGGCGTGCGGCGCTGCGTATGCCAATATTGTTTATGCATTAATCACGCCACGATAATTCCAGCATTCTTGCAATATTCGCAGGCGATTTATGAATGCGCCTCTTCAATCGAAAGTCACTTAGCGCGAATTTATTGCCTGCGTGCTTAATTAATGGACGGCCGATTAGATTTTTTCGCGTTTATTGCGGATGGTTGCGAGCGTAAATTCGTTGATTGCAACTCGCCGCAATGACGCACAGGAGGCGCATATGCCACGCTATCATTTCATTAATTGCTCAGATAACTAACATAATCGCAATGCCCGTTTTCAAGTTTTTACTTAAACTCGGCGAATTTTATTGACTGTAACGAAAGAGTCGAGGAAGCTGCCAATATCATTAACAGTTTCAGTTTGAAACTTCTGCAGAACTTCCATACTACTAACTACCGTTTACATAATGCATTTTGAGATGAAATGGAAGACCATGCATATTTTTTACCATACAGGGTGAACTACAGGGTGGTGCTATGTCAAAAGAAAAGGATAATCTTACTACCAAAATGCTGAGAAAGTCTTCGTTTGGCCTCACGAGCCACGAGGTCCACAAATTTGGAATTTTTAGGTTACAAATATTCATAATAATAAAATTATTTATCGTTGCACAGCACCTGTTATAAAAATCTGTAAAGTCAGTTTTCTCTTAAATAACTAGAATAGTTAGCACTTTAAAACTTTCAATTCAATTAATTCGAATAAATTTAAGTCAAAGTTTAAAAAAATATTCTGGTATTCTGGCTATTTAAAAAAAAAACTGAGTTCGCAGAAGTAATCGACTTTTACAACAGCTGCTGTACAACGAAAAATAATTTTGTTATCATGCATATTTGTAACCTAAAAATTCAAAATTTGAAGACCTCGTGAGGTCAAACGAAGACTTTTTCAGCATTTTGGTATTAAGATATCCGCCAATTTTAGTCTACCCAACTAAACCAAATTTTGATCACATTTATTTTGTAAGAACTCAATGTAATGACAAACTTATTAGGTATCTGTCAGTCAAGCTTCCTTCTGAAGATACTCAGATGATTAATAAAATACCCTGTATAAATATTCCAAAGATATATTAGCTGATGGTAAGTTAACCTGCGCATGTGTTCTCTTCCAGGAGTGATTAGGTACTCGAAATTTGCATATGTTGTTGCAACTATGCAATTATTATTTAACATTTAATTAACGACAGCACGTGTAGTATAAAATATACATTAGCACAGTGTTTAGTTATTTTTGCACGGTAGTAATAACAATCTGCGTCAGCCGTGCGGAGTGTGCGCTGGTACGGTGGTGCTTATTCCAACGTTCGACGAAAACCGTCTCCCATTTTTGCACGAACAAAATCACAGCGCGGCAATTTTCATTTCTTAGTAAACCTCATTTTTCATCAAACGGCGCCAACCAAACGTGCCTTTGTTGAACTGCCAGGGCTGCAAATTCGAGCGATTGCCCAACAGGTCCAACACAATCGCCGCAATCGA
>JARJDQ010004115.1:0-19348 GCA_030264215.1 Geostiba sp. GC000077 | reverse complement strand
CATTTTCATTTTACGGACGTGTTTTTGGTGATTCATTTGTTGATTAAGTAATTAATTTGTTAACTTTTTGAACATGCAATAGCATCGATGGAAAGGGCATGAAATTTGCCAACTGTCCACGATGAAAATTTATTTCACAATTCTCTTAGTTTATGAGTTATTGCTCATTGAAAATCGCCAATTATTTTTCAAAGTAAATATTTATTTCTTGCCAATGAGCGGTATGTATTGTGATTGTTGTTGCATCTTACATGCACTGTGAAATATAACAAAATAAAGGAAATTTCACGCTCTTACCAATCATGCTAATGTTCAAAATTGTTGTTGTTCTCATTTTTGAGTTATTGAGCGTTTAGTAAACAAAATCGCGTTGATAAAGAAAAACCTAAAAGAAGCGATATCTTGGAAACTAAGGTCAAACAGCTCATAGTTGTCGAATATTTTAGACTATAAATTTACCATCAAGGCACTAAAAAATATAATCCCCATCTTTGTTAGAATTAATTCCGTTTTTACTACTACATCAAGAATCGGCATTAAATGAAAAAGATATGCGTGTAAGAAATGTAACTTTACTGTCTTGATACATAAATAACCAGATCTTGTTTCAGTATCAATGTAAACGATTTCGAAAAACTAAAAAATAACTTTACTGCCTCGGTTGAAAAGATTTTCGGTTTTATAATTCCCAAAATGTGGAGAGACCCAATTTAATAACTCGAATCAACTCTAATGATATTGAGCGTCTTTTACATTCAAAATGTGATTATATTTTATATTATATCGGATATGATGTAACGTCCTAAAAGTTTATAAAATGAGAAAATCATATACACAACAGGATTAGTTTTTTAAACATACACGTTTTTTGAAAAACTAACCCAGTATAGGTATATGAACAAAGAAAATACAAGCAAAAAAAAGGTGAAAACCCTACATTTAAGCGACAAACGAAGCATTTTCAGTGTGATTTTCGTAATTGTAAGATGTCTACATTAATTGATAAAATGATGATAACGATGATACATTACCCACTAGTCACGCATAATTGGACTAACCAATAATCTTAACATATAAGGAAACAATAAGAAAAACAAGCAAAATCTGTGTATACTCTAAACTAAACCTAAATCCTAAATCTAAACGACAAACTAAATTAAACTTGAACACTTTTGACGACATGTAGTCACAACTTGAAACTTACTAGGCACCAAATCAGTCTTTGTTTCTCGTCAAGAAGGAGGAAGGAAATGTTTATGTTCACGTTTTTAGTGTCCTTTCTATTTTCGGTGATGTGATCGATGAGATCTTACTGGTTCTCCGCGGTTTGCATGTTTCTCTTTCATTCTTACACTATTCTATAAACAAACTAAAGTCTAAGCATAAATGTTTACGAAACTTGAATGTTACAAATCTCAATGATGTGATGTTTTCAACACAAACACAAGTCGCAACTAACACACACACATAAAGTAATACATAATTTGAGAAACGAATTTACGTGTCGAATTTAAAATGCAAACAAGTCACCTCGTTATACGTGCAAATTGTTACGGAGGATTTTGTTGTTGAGATATTTTGCAATAAGTAATGTAGAAAACGTGTTAACACAGCACAAAGTCAAATTAATTCTAAACTACCTATATCAGTGTAGGTGGATTATGTTGCATGAGATTTTAATTCTTTTTACCTTTTACTGTATTTGTTTTCGTGTTGGCAGCAAATATAACAAAAACATACAGGAAATTTGAAATATTTAAATTTTTACAATACACTTACAAGTTTTATTGATCAATTGTGTATCTTGTATCATAATTACTAATTATAAATAACTATATTTTATAAAATATTGTACCTGTACCTTAACAGGATTGTGAAGTGGTGAAATGAAACTGTATTATTGTATTGTGTAAGATATTACACTTTGAAGAATTACATAATTGCAATTGTTATATTCGAAGAAAACAAAAGATCACCAAAAGATACAACAAATTGCGGGTTTCTGTAAAGTCGGTAACGAAGGATTCTGAAATGACAAGAAACAAAATGGCTGACATTGAGAACTAGTAGTCCGCGGCAGTATTAGCAAGGTAATCTCGTCTGCCAATATTCGACGCCTGCTTGTTCTGAATAGCTTCCAGCTTGGGACAATCAGTGATTCTGTGGCCCAAACCACCGCAGTACGCGCAGCCTTTATCATCGCCGAGATTAAGGTATTTCTCGTTGTCCGAGCACAGCTCGGCGAGGAACTGTGGCACCTTTTGTTTGGCTTCAATAAGCAAGTGTTTCAAGTCAAGAAGAACCGACTCATCATTGGATTTATTAATAAATGTTGTGGCCACGCCCTGTTTGCCTGAGCGACCTGTACGACCGATGCGATGTACGTAATTCTCAACGTCATCCGGCATATCGTAATTAATAACGTGTTGCACGTCGGGGAAGTCGAGACCTTTCGAAGCAACATCTGTGGCGACTAATACGTCCTTCTGCTTCTTGCGGAAGGCTTCCACCGAGCGTGAACGTTCCTCTTGATCTTTACCGCCGTGAATCGCAACTGCTTCGACGCCTTTCAGCAGTAAATACTCGTGAATCGCGTCGACATCTTGTTTTTTCTCCGCGAAGATCAGCACTGGCGGCGGCGTCTTTTGCAGGCACTCCAGCAAATACACAACCTTCGCTTCCTGCTTCACGTATTCTACTTCCTGCATGACGTTTAGTGATGCTGCGCCAGCTCTGCCAACGTTGATTGTGATTGGTTTCACAAGCGCGGAGCGTGCGAAGTTTTGAATTTTCTTTGGCATTGTTGCGGAGAACAGTAAAGTCTGTCTTTGGCCCTGTAAAAATCACAAAATACAGGTTTCTGTAATGTAGGTAATGAGTACTTAAATTTTAACAAACAAAATGGTTGACGGTGAGTTGCAGATGTTAGTACATAGCTTGAAAAGTTCTTAAAGTGATATTAATTAGACTCACATTGAAATATGAAAATATCGTCCGGACATCCTCCTCGAAACCAAGATCAATCATCCTGTCAGCTTCGTCCATGCACAAATACCTACAAACGCCGAGGCGCACGGTTTTCTTCTCCAGCATGTCCATTAATCGTCCTGGCGTCGCCACCAGGATGTGCACACCCTTCTGGATCACTTCTACGCACTCTGAGACTGGTACACCACCAATCGCCAACGATGTGCGAATTTCTGGCATGTTGAACTTTTTTACCGAGGCGCAAAACTCCAGAATGATATCGAACGTTTGCTTCGCTAATTCTCTGGATGGGCAGATGATAAGACCATAAGGGCCTTCATTACGGATGAAGGGCATTTTTACCTCTTGTTCCAGACAGAACATGATCAGCGGAAGGACGAACACCATTGTTTTGCCGCTGCCAGTGAACGCGATTCCAATTAAATCACGTCCTGACAAACTATAACATTTTAAACTTTACTTTCAACCACCATGTTATATTTTGATTTGTTGGTAACTTTTCATTTGTTTCCTTCGAATCTGGGGGATTTCTAGTGATATTTTACTTTATTTTATTGAAAAAATATTTTAAAACGAAATGTCACTAGAAATCCCCCAATCCTCCAGATTCGAATGAAACAAATGAAGAGTTATAAACAACTTCTCAAAAACGTCGGACGCCATGTTTGAAATTAGTGTTTGTGCTGTGAAACTATTTCTCAAAGAGCATAAACAGGTAATAAATTATAATAAATAAATGAACATTTAAGAAACGTACACTGTTGGAATCCCTTGCACTTGAATCGGCGTTGGTTTTCGTATTTTCCTGTTCTCCAACGCGGCTAAAATTCCTTTGTGAAGTTTCATCTCGCGGAAGGACTTCAACGGCGCTGGAATGTTCTCACCTTCACATAAAATGCGCATATCGCGTCTAACCGCATCGTGCCTTGATTCAGGTAGAGATAGAATATATCCTGGAGCCTTCCAACTTGTTTTAATAGGATTGTTATACTGAATTCCTTTTGCCAACTCACTAACACCCATTAAAGCCTTTTTCTCCGCAACTGATTCAAGAATTTCCTCTTCTTTCTTAAGCTGGCGCTCCACAGCGCTTACTTTTTTCGCTTCCGCGAGTTTCTTGAGCTCTGTATGTTGATCCAAGAGTGAAATATTGTATTTTCTTCCCCAGATTTCTTCCTCATCCTCATCATTTGTGTCATTTTCACTTGAGGACTTTGTCTTTTTTTGTTCATCCTTCAGCTGGCCAAGGCGGCCCAGTTTCATTAATTGCTGCTTTTTGCGCTCTTTTATTGGAACATACGCCACGTAATTATCATCATCTGAATCAGATTTATTCTTAGTTTCTTCATTTCTTCGATATTTCTGAAAAATTATGTTTTTATAGATATAAAGAGCAATATAATTTCTAGAAGTGTTAGTACCTTTACGGCTGGTGGACTTGATGCCATTTTTTGTAAGAATTAACTTTATTTTAAATTGTTTATTAACTTTGTTTTAAGTTTGCAAAATGTTGTGGAACGTTCGAGAACGACCGAAGAACGACTTGTTAGTTTTGGTTATGTTTTTGTTTTTGTTATTTGACAGATATGTACATGATTTGATGTTCCAAGAAAGTTCAAACCGCTTTTTAAACACAGTAAACGCAAAATAGACTTAAATAATGTCCATAAAATTGATTAATATATAAATTTATAAAGATATGTTTGATATAATCACTTAAAAAACTGGGAATCAGTGTTTATTAAAAATATATCTGTTAAATCTAAATCAAAACATCTATCAATATGTTGTATATGAACTGATCGCAGCCATCTGGTAATGGTAACACTGGTTGCCTATCACTTCAGTTGATCTTTTTCAACTTGGTTAATCGCAGTGCAAGTAAAAATTGTGATAAAATAGTGATAACTTTGGAATATTTTACGCAAAACTGTTGAAAATGGCAAGCGCCAGCGATGAGTCAGGTAATTACCTAAAATACTGCATAATCTGCACCCTATTAATACACTTTTATCGCAAATTTCGTTGTTTAAAAGTTGGGTTACCCTTTTCTATCTAAATTTTATGTTTGTCATCCATCCCACTTTCCCACTGCAAACACCACTAATGCAAATTTGAATGGTTCATTGCAATAGTGCTACTCGAGCGCGTATTCCTACGCATTGGAACCGCCGACACCGACGAGCAATTCGAAAATGCACTTGCCAAGTTCCTGCCGCCCGTGCTTCTCAAGCTTGCATCACCACATGAAGGAGTTCGCAAAAAGGTGATGGAGCTGCTGCTGCACATAAACAAGAGGATAAAATGTCGGCCACAAGTGCAACTGCCAGTGGAGGCTCTGCTCCAGCAATATCAAGATCCAGGCAGCACATCATTTGTGATCAACTTTACAATCATCTACTTGAAGTTGGGATTTCCTCGGCTCACCATTGATGAGCAAGTTGCGCTGGTTCCATTGCTGCTGAACTCTTTGGATGGAAAGCCACAAACTCACCAGGACAGTTTGCTGCTGCTGATCATCCCATTGCTGGGCAAGGTGACAATGCCCACAGATCCAGCAAAAAGATCACTTTTGTTTGGTTTGAATGAAAAACCACAAATCAGCAAGCATTTGTTAGTGTTACTAGTGGATATGTTGCTATTGCCTTATGGGTAAGTAACTTTTTAACAATTTTTGCTTCTGCCACCATTTGCTTTCCTTTTACTTATCTTACAAGAATTTTGTTGCAATGCCAGTGCCATAAGTCCAACTTCTACTGGCTCGGCAACCAAAACCGACGCGCCTGCAGTTTCAGTGCCGCCAGGAATGTCTGAACATTCCTTCAAAAGAGTTACAACCGACTATGCACTCAAGCCTGAAGAGCTGGAACAAATCAAGCTGGGCATCGTCAAGTTCCTCGCGTACGAAATCTTCCCCAATGAGGAAGTGCTACTGCATTTGGTAGTCGCTGCGAGCGACACTAGATTCAGTGTCGCCAATCTGGCCGATAACGAGTTGAAGAAAGTCGTTGGCCAGCTGGATTGGTCGGCGGCAACGCTCAGCATGCCGTTGTACATGTTATTCCTCGGCTCGCAAGCGCAGAACGTAAAGCCAAACATGAAGAAGCATCCGGCAAGCACGCGCATCCGTTTAAAGCTGCTCACGTATCTCGGCCGCGTGACCGGCGCTGGTTTCGTCCTCCCACCGGCGATTCAAGTCATCTTCGATTCGCTCTACGGCACCAATACCAACACCCGACTGAAAACGCTCGCGCTGAACTTTACCATCAACATGGTGCAATTTGCCGATATTGAAAACTTGGCCAAGGTGTCGAATGTTTTGAAATCGGGGATGATTAAGTTGACGAATGAAGGGGAACTAGCGCATCAGGGGCAGGCGTTTGTGGTGCTTGGTGCGATAAGTCGACGGTTTCCAATGGTAGTCTTCCACGACACTAGTCTTATTGAAATGTTCTATAAGAAACTTGAGGAAGGGGATGTGGATTTAAAACTGCAAATTCGCGAAGGCGCCCTGAACGTTATACAGGCGTTCAAGTACGATAACGCGCCCCTGGAGGCAAATAACAACGACCGGTTGAATATTTTATACTTGATGCTGAAGTTTTATATGCAGAGTCAGGAGCCAATGGTGCGATTTGTTGTCGTGCGGAGTTTGGCGTTGTTCTTTCCCTCGGATCACGTGCAATCGAAGTTCTTACTGCTTTTGGCCAGTGGTGATTCCAAGGATGACGTGTCCACGGATGCTTTGAAATCATTGTATGGAACATCAAGACGGCAAGATGTTGATTTGTCCGTAAAAACGACAGAATCGACGAATTCGTTAGCGCCGAACGAAGTATTGAACGTCACAATGCCGAAATTTGAACAAATCATTGAGTGTATTCATTTCGAAAGTGCTAAGAGTGATAATCCTTATAAAACATCAGTCGGGAATAATTCCATTCCCTTTGCGGCGAATGTCTTTGTTGAGATGCTAATTTATTCACGGTTGTGTTTAATTCAAAGTTTGGACGTTCCTTTAACTCGGGACGTGTTGAAACACCCCACGGACGAGACTCCATTGATCAGGGAGTATTTAATAGCGTTGTATAACAATCCCACGATGAAAGCTTCACTGGAAAAGTACATTGTTCTCTTGAGACAACTCCTGGTGACGAATCAAGTTGTTGAACCGCTGAGCTGCCTTGTCGAGGTGATTGGTTGTTTGCCACAGCTGCAAACAGATCTGGAGTTGGATTTGAACAAAGTTAGAGACTTGTTGCTGCTTGTAAAGGAAGAAACCAGAGAGCACGCAGCTGTCTTGTACGCTATCCTAATCAACGAAGCAGTGGACTCGGAGAAAGACTTTGATGAGGTGCTAGAGTATTTAATCAAGTTGACGGCGGGGAAAAGCATTGAGGCGCAGAACGGGGCCCTTCTAGCAATGGGCGCATGCCTGGAGCGACGCCTCATGACCAAGAAGAGTTTAACGCGAGGAATGTTGAAGAATACGATTGAGACCCTCGCTGGATTCCTGCAGAGTCAACATGTTTTACTCTCCAGCGCAGCGTGTATTTCGTTGGGTCTCATTGCGAAGTCCACCTCACTGCCGCTGGAGAGCGGCATGGAGGATAAGTCCAAGTCGGAGAGTCCGGACGTGAAGAAAATTGCGAAGCTCACGAAACAGACGCTGATCACGCAGCTCTTGGACGTTATGAATAATACGAAACTATCGACGAAGTGCCGCGAACGCGCTGTGAGGGCCCTGGGATTGGTGTGCATTGGAGAGCCGGAGTTCCCCTTCACACGGCAGGTGATTGAAGGGTTCATTAACACTGTGAAGGACACCAAGGATGTCGAAGTGCATTTTACGATCGGCGAGAGTTTGGTGATGTGCATCCAAGGGGTTACATCTTCGGAAGCCAGGGACGCTTGGATGGTGAGCCCGGAAGATCACTCAAAGGCACTGGAAGCAAGTGGAAAGGTAACGCAGAGTGAAGATGATGATTTGTCGTCGCTGCTGGATGAACTGTTGAAGTACTCGTTGTCAACGCATCCGAATTCGAAGCAGGCTGCGAGTATTTGGTTGCTTGCACTGTTGAAATCCTGCATTGAACGGAAGGTGATACAGGATAAACTCAACGTTATTCAGGGAGCGTTTATGGCGCTTCTGGGAGAGAACAGTGATATTGTTCAGGATGTAGCATCGAAAGGATTATGCTTGATTTACGATTACTCTAAGTCTGAGGAACTGCTAACGGCCCTTGTGGATCAACTAACGAGTGGACGACGGCAGGCAATGCAAGTGTCCAATGACACCAAGCTCTTTGAAGAAGGACAACTGGGCAAAACACCTACAGGAAGCAATTTATCCACTTACAAGGAGTTGTGTAGCTTGGCGTCGGAACTGAATAAGCCTGACTTGATTTATCAATTCATGCACCTCGCCAATCACAATGCGATGTGGAATTCGAAGAAAGGTGCTGCTTTCGGCTTTGGCTCCATCGCGAAGAAGTGCGGGGAGCACCTCACGCAACACCTGCCGAATATTATTCCCAAGCTGTATAGGTATCAGTATGATCCGTCGCCGAATCTGCAGGCTTCCATGCAGAATATTTGGCATGTGTTAGTACAAGAACCAATGAAAATGGTAAGTTGTTTTGGTGTGTTTAGTAAATGTACTTAGAGTTACAACTGTGGTGGTTTCATCCTTTCAAGTTGGATTTGTATCATCATGAGATTCTCAAAGAACTGCTCGCGAATTTAAACTCCAACCAGTACAGAGTGCGGCAGAGTTGCTGCGCTGCCCTGCAGGACTTTCTCAAAGGAGCTGGAAATCGCTCAATTCACGATTCGGTGGATTACATGGAGGAACTATGGACGAAGTTGTTTAGGGTCATGGATGATCACCATGAGCAGACCCGGATTGTCGCTGGGAAGACTACCAGAACTCTTAGCAAGGTACTGTTATAATAAATTATCATAAATTGTAATAAACATTTGGAAAAACCTGAAAAAGACTGCTTGGAGATAAATTCTGGTAATTTCTAGTGACATTTGGTTTTGAAACAAGCGGAGAAGTAGTGTTGCACCTGAACAAAGCCAAATGTCACCAGAAATCCCCCAGATTCAAAAGAACAAATGATTATATCAACATCCCGAACGCGAGTCGCGAACGCCATATTTGAATTTAGTGCTGTTGCCTTGAAATTGATCTAAATTACTAGTTTTGGACAAGTTAAATGATGATGTATTAATTTTCAGCTGTGCATTCGAGGTTGTGACCTGTCCCAAGGAAAATCCGCCACGAAAATGATGGACTCGGTGCTCCCCGTGCTCCTGAACCAAGGTATCATCAACCCTGTACAGGAAATTCGCCTCATTTCACTGCAAACTATCTCGGAGCTCGTCGGCGCTGCGGGTAAGCAACTCAAATCGTTCCTCCCCAAACTCATACCGGCCCTGCTGCAAGCCACTGGCGAATTGGAATCTGCAAAGCTTTCCTACTTAAGTACAATGTATGGAGCGCAAAGCCAAGTGCAAGATGTGGTTGACTCCGCGCGTGCTTCCATGGCAAAAAGCCACTTTACCACTGAAACGGTCACCAAATGCATTCAGTATGCCGATGCAACGATTCTCGATGAACTAACACCGCGCGTCGTCGAGTTGATGCGGGGTAATATTGGTTTGGGCACGCGGGTTGCCTGCGCGCACTTTGTCACGCTCCTCACGCTCCAGCTCGGGCAGGATTTGCAACCCTACACGGGCAAATTTCTCGCTGCGCTGGTAAATGGCCTGACTGATCGGAATTCATCGATTCGCAAGCACTACGCTAACGCCATCGGGCATTTAGTGTCCACTGCGAAGGAATCTAGCTTGGTAAAGCTCTTTGATAAAATTCAACATTGGTATTTTGAGAGGGAGGATGACAGTATTCGCTCGGCATGTGCGCTGACCATTCAATCGATTGGTAATCAAAATCAGGAGGTCCTCAAGAACTATTCGGATGTTGTACTCCCATTGGTGTTCTTTGCGATGCACGCCGATAAGACTCCGGAAACGCAGAATACGCTCGAGATTTGGAACGAAATCTGGGCGGAGCAGTCGCCGGGAAGTGAGACTGGTATTCGGCAGAATATTGAAAACATTTGCAAGATACTACAGACGGCGTTGGAAAGCCCTTCGTGGAATATGAAAGCGCAAGCGGCGAATTCCGTTAGCACCATTGCGAATAAGCTTGGGGCGACGATGGATGCAAAGCATCGCAATGATTTGGTGAGGATATTAGTGAATGGCCTCAGCGGACGCACATGGGGCGGGAAGGATAAACTCCTCAAGGCGCTGGCGAGTATTTGCAGCAATTGCAAGGAGTCCATTAAAAGCGACCCTGATCTGGATGTTGATGTCATTATTGAGGCGATTATTAAGGAGAGTAGGAAGGAGGAGATTGTGTACAAGGCAAAGGCGTTGGAAGCCCTGGGGAATGTCCTGCTGGCGATGGAAATCGACAAGTTTGAAGAGGTGCATTCCATTATTGAAGCCACCTTGACTGGCACCCCGCGCACAGTGGAAGATGAGGATGACGTTAGCATTTCCAGCAAGGAGGAAATTAATTCACTGCGGGAGAATCAGCTTAAACTCCGGGAGACTGTGTATGATCTGCTTGGAAAAGCTTGGCCAAAAGGTGCAAGCGCAACGCAAGAGAAGTTTAACGATTTGTTTGTTGAGCATTGCGTCACAACACTGCCGCTGACAACGAGGACAATTCAAGTTGCCATTATCGGTGCGCTCTGTAACTATGTGGATAAGCTAGTGCTCTTGGAGCAAGAGGAATTGACTTCGGCAGAGGATGCTAGCCTGGTGAAGATCATCGATAATGTGTTGACATCTTTGAAATACTGTTTGGGTAAGTTATTAACCTGCAAGCACTAGTGTGGGTTGGCAACACTGACTTGCCAACGCCATTTAGTTTCGTGTGTGTAGATTTGTAAACTTTGCTGTTTTTCTGATTGAACAGGCATTACAAAGCATACACGATTACGGAAAGAGGCTCTGAACGTGTTCAATTCGCTAGGAAAGAAGTTGAAAGGTACTATACTAGTATACTCATTTTAAAACATTAAAATTTAGCGTATTTAATTTTATCTGCTCCCATAGTCGAAAACAATGATTTCCGTTCAATATGGTGGCTTTGAAAACAATGCATTTCAGATCAATTGAATTTATATTCGTTGGTGTTTTCCGCTTCAACAAACGAAGGGCGAAGGAGATAAGAAAAGGAATAGGATAAATCGCTCGCCGGCAGCGATCGCGCCGACGAGCAATTATTGTCTATTCCTTTTCACGCCGTCCTGGTGTGATCACGCGATGTGCGTATTCAATGCACTCTGACAAATTTCGAATCAGATTTTCGATTTCGGAAAAAGAAAATTTAATGGACTATGGTCGCAGATAAAGTACTGTACATACTTCAAGTGGAAAAGAGAATTACATTCTCGCGAAATTACATGCTCGCTCGCTGCGCTCGCGTCGCGTGTAAATATTTCGCTCGTAATGTAATTCGGTGCTTTCCACTTTAAGTATGTAATGTACTATTATTGTGTTTAATCGTTTAATGTTTGTGCTCAGATAAGCGCGATAAAAAGCACTTTGTCAAGGTGTCATCGTCTTTCAACACCTTCCTGGAGGATATCGCAAAGGACCATCAGCCTGAAATCAAGTCGCGGGTGGTCGATCTCAAAACTTTGTTCGCCGAGTAGTAAAAAGTAAAATGGACGCTTGAACAAGTAAGTGGTCAACGTTTTTAACTTATTAGGGGATGATTTTAATAATTTATTGAACAATAAATTTATTACGAATGTAGAATTTGCAGATTTTATTAATTACTGCGTGTGTCGCGAAAAACGAAAACTGACTGAAATTATTTGATGAAAATGTAAAGTATGTACGACAATTTCACTAAAACATTCGTTTTGAAATTCCAAATTACCGTCTGTAGAGAAGCAGTCAAAAACTCGCGTTTTCTCGAAACACACAAAAAGTGGAGTTATGTAGTTCCTCTGAAACGCCACAGATTTAGTTTTAAAACACGTGGTCCTAGCATTATTGTAGGGTACTTATTCATAATTTTAGCCAATTTTGACATTTGTAACTCCAGAGACGCAACGGTGTTGAATGTTTCCCTTTTCAACATCATTTATCAAAGAAAGAATGAAAACAGAAAATCGGGATATCTCTGGAATTACTAGACCAATTACTTCCAAAATCACACTGAATCTTATTACTACACTATAGAATCTGTGTGCAAAATTTTAGCTGAAAATTCAAACGGAATCATAGTCAAATCGTGTACACAGGAATACAGATAGATAGACAACTTAGTAGGTAGGGTTTTAGCCTCACCAGTACGGAAATGGTTGCGCTATGGCATTTTACCGGTCGCTGCGAAGTTCATCCCTCGTCACAAAGTGGTGCTACTATCTCTCGCGCTAATAAATATTCCTAAAAATAAATATATTGCACTCTTTGTGCGATCAGCGGAAAAATAGAATGTAGAAAATAGAGCTAGCCTCCGGCTCGCCCAACAAACACCTACAGTCGTCCGTAAAAGTTGCGCTTTCCCTACTTGTCACATAATGTACTAATTATTGCATCTTTGCGTAAAATCCTCGGCATTTCACTAAAACAAGAGACAAAATAGTACAAATGCTTGTATTCGGCTTGTAAGCTTATTTAAACATCAATTTCAGAAGCCTACTACAAGGAAAAGACGGTGAGTGAAATGGAATTAGCAGAAATACCTTGAGAAATACAGATCACCAATTAAAACATGTGTTTTGTGTTTTCATTGTTGTTATATTTATTACATATGAAATGACATCTGATATTTCAAGCAACTGAAAATAATCACAAAATCACATCTTGCATACCTGTACACTTGTACAGAGAATAAAAATAGCCAAGTAAATAAAAATACTGCATACACTTGGAATTATGATTAATATGGTTAATTTCAATTATCACTAATGTCAAATAAAAATTTAAATGCAAATAAGACATTTATAGTTCAGAAAACGTGACGAAAACATAGAATCATAATATATACATTCAAGATGAGTACAGATTACGTATGAGAATGCATGAGCGTATATCAATATGACAAAGAGCTTAAAAGACAGTAAAAGTAGTATAAAAAGTACTTCAAATTTGACAACGTTAAATCTTAAATCGAATCCGAACGTTTAAAGCTAAGAACTTGTTGATGGTTGCACTTGAACCAAATTTCTTTCTTGAATCTCACGGTCGTCTATATCATAATTTCATTAAAATTGCATCTTCTTGTTAGATCAATAATTCCTTATATTTAGTATGTATTCGTTTTCTTAAATCAAAATAATTACGATACGATAAAATCATTCTATTCGCTAGGTGCTAAGCGATATAAAAATATCGTTTTTATTTATATCTCGCATTTTTATTTGAAAATTTCATTTAAATTCTTATCAATTTATTTGGTAAATTATTCCCCATTGATCATATGTCTCATTTTTCTTTACTTTGCGTGTTCATACTTTTGGCACGGAATGTTGAATACATACATTACAAAGAATGACACATGAACACAACAATTTGAGTGAACAGCCTCGAAATTTGTGTTGTCGAAAATAAAATGCAATATTTGGAGTGTAGAAGTACTGAGAACTCTGAGAAGTATGTACTGAGTAATTGTGAAAATGTCAATCTAATCTAAAATAATAAGATTTGGCGTTTTCTATTCATAATTTCATTATATCGTAAATCGACTTGTCGCCAGCCATGGCGGATGACAATCGAGTGAGTATATTGGCAAACTTGTATGTTTGGGCTGCATTAGTCACGTCGAATGAACTATGTACACTTACAAAAGCACCCGGGGCTCGTAGCACAGCGGCACCTCATCGCACCAGATATTTCAACTGGTCCACCGCGCCTTCTGCAGGTCTATCTGACCCTCGAGCGTTTTGGCAAGGTAGATGACGAAGAGCTGCGCTAGTGCGGTGGACAGCGCGATGATTGCTATCGTGTACAGATTGCGCTCCGCCCATGAACGTACGATCTCAATGCAGCCGGACGTCCAGACTTTTTTACTTGCTTCTGCCACCTAGAATATTCACATAATTTAGAAACAAGGCAAGTAATTGCGACTGAATCCGGTAACTTTCTAGTGAAATTTAGCTTTAAAATAATTGATGTGGTAGTGTTGAACAAGAACAAACCGAAAAGTCACTAGAAATTCCCCAGATTCTAAATAAACAAATGAAGATATCAACATGTGTCGGACGCCATGTTTGAATTTCGTTAAAGTTAAAGATTATTTCTTTTCCAATTATTATTGTTGTTTTTATGATAAATTTCAAAGGAATTTCTCTGCGGGGCGCTTTGTGCTGGGTGTTTGTTGATTGTGAAAGTTGGTATGATACTCACCGGTAGTGTTTGCACGCCATAGCCGCACATGATGTTCAATAAGCCGGAACTGATGTCCGTCGCGTTGATGCAGCAGGAGAACGGCACGCCACAACGCTCCACGCTCGGCGACGAGCAGTTGAAGTACTCGTTCTTCGACCAGTCGATGTAACCCTCGGAGCTCAGCCCGCAACACCGGAACTAAACGATAATAACAAGCAGGCACACAAAAGCAAAACAATATCAGCATTAATCACATTGCCATGCCTGGATTCTAGCTCTAGGATAACCACAATTATGTATTGTAATGAATAACACTCACTTCCTGTTGAGCAAAGTCAATGAAGTTCTGCAGATCGGGATCGTCACGATATGTGTGGATGATTTTGTCAGTGAAGTTCTCCTCAAGCATTGACTGCATTGATTGTGGGAACACAAAGCCCATGATTGCAATGCCCATTTCCAGCAGGAAGAAGACTAGTAGACATAATGAATACTGAAAGTTTTTAAACATTATTTATCAGGTTTTGTGTGCTTTTTTGGGTGGATCTTACAAGTTTGAGTAAGCAAGTGTTTTCTCTGAGAGCTCCAACACAGCCAGCAAAGCTAACTGTGAAGATGACACCACCCATGATGATCATCACAAGGGAGATGTTGAGTATGACATCATAGACATTCTCCAGCTTCACTGAGCCAGTCAGCTGCCATTTATCTATGAAGGCATAGACTCCAATGCCAATCAAGAGACCTCCACATAGCTGCAGCATCAAAAACAACATTAAAGTATTAAAATACACATAACATCTCATTATAATTTTACTCACCCAGAATATGAAGTTTAAGAGGAATATCAAATATTTGTAGCATGAGCTGACATAGGTGTAGTTATAGTTGGGCCTGCGATGGTCTCTTCTGTGTTGTGGTGGCATTTTTCCCAATCCACTGTCACTGCCGCTCAACGGTTGACTGTAGTTATCATGCGGGATGTAACTGGCGATAACTGCTCACGATACCGGGTTGGTTTGCCTCTTTGTTGATGAGTGATGACTCAAACTAGGAATGTATCGAGATTCCGTTTTTTATGCGAACAAGGAAACCTGACGACTACGCCTGATGTTTCACGCAAGAGCAAGATAAATCATCAAGACCGCTCGCACGTCGCGTGCGTTTGATGATGTTGAGCAATGCCTCGGCGCACCGGATTAATTACACACGCACGGGCCCGCACGGCGGATCCATTAACATAATAACAATTAATTCGTGTTTTGTGTTGCGCGTTTTGACGTGCGGTCATTCGCGAGGCGATAGAAATGATGGGGTCTGGGGACCGATGAGCAGTGCGCTTGCGCATCACTCTAGGTGCAGGTTGGTAAACTATATATCGATAAATGTACCTAGAAGTCACCAGATTCAAAACAAATGAAGTTAGCAACAACGCGTCGGACGCCATGTTGAATCTTTTACTAAAACTTGCAATTTTCGAGTTTTGAGTGTTTTACAAACATCTAGTGCACCACAGCGCATCTAGAGGTAGAGGCACATGAACTACAAGTCGCTCTTCTCTCATTTTACTTTAAGAACACGTGTATTGGATTTGGGCAAGTTTTTATTACATTTTCGCACAATGCGACTACGCACTAAATAATACATTTTAGAAAACAGTTAAAGCTTACAATCTATACATGGAACATCACTATGATAACATTTACTACAAAGTAATTTCGTCTAACAATATTTGATGTTTAAAAATGCAAAAGTTCCATTACATTGCGACTTGTCTTCGGGTATCCGCTATTTTCAGTTAATCAGTTCACATATAAAAGATTTGAAGCCGGCTACAACTACTTCATCGATCCTTCCTTTATACCAGTGAAATGTGACATTGTTCTTATTTCACGGCTCGCAATTAGCAATATCGCGTGTCGCCGGCTTCGACCTCAGGTCAAAACTCGGGTTTGTACTTCGGGCGCACGTAGGGCGGCGGACTGGGGCGGCAATGAAGGCCCTTGTTGAGGGTGTTAGTCGGGCTATTGGAATACGACATGTGGGTGGATTCGGGCGACAGGCAGATGAAATCGCGCGGGGTGGAGAAATTACGTAGGGAGTTTGTTGCTTTCTGGATGGTTTCGAAGTTGTTGAAGTTGTTACACAATCCGCCCGCGGTGTTTTGTTGATCGTGTTGTTCTTCTTTTGAACTGAAATTAATACCAATCATGAGCATCAGAGTAGATAAACAAATAGCAGCAGCATAGAAGCATAGAGGGTTTAATTGATTAGGTAAGCTTTGAAACTTATTGTTTGTTAGTTTTTTTATGTTTTAACGAAAACTAACAAACAATTACCTAGCGCTATCGGTATCATCGTCAATACATAAATGAAAAAGATTGGCGAAATAATCTTCGCTCATTGGATCATCCCTATAAGTTGAATAATACAAGACAATAACTTTCTGTGGACCTGTGGTTGAAAGAAAAGCAATAATAAACTTACATCTCTTCATTGGTAAAGCAAAGAATCAACGATAAAATCAATGCCAGAAGAGTCATGATGAACATGGGCACCAGAATAGTGAAGAGAAACTCATGTTTGTAGGATCGTTCAGGAACTTCGTCAATGTACAAAGTCTCCCAGTGGTCCTGAATTAATTTATCTGTGTTCACATTAACATTGGAGTGATTTTCAATGTTAGCTCTTGAGTGCTGCATGGCTGAACTGTTGTCCTCCAGCTAAAATCAAAAATGCCATTCCAAAGTCCAAACCAGTTACTTGTTACAAAAATTAACAAACAAAAAAAAACTCACCAAAAGCATAATGACAAGGAAAGCACAACAAAATCGGTGTTAGATAAAGTAATGACTGTAAAAAGTACAAAAAACAAAATAATGATGGAAAATTAAATACAGTCAAAGTTGATGATTTTTGGTTGACTCACAAGTCTGAATGCACACCAATCCAAGTTAAAGCCAGCATCCCTAAAGTATCTCTCAACAGTAGTCCGTTTAAAGTCCCTGGGACAACTGGGCACCTTCCACAGAGGCTTAACCTCCTCCTGCAGCTCAATCAACTCATTGCTGAGTGGTGCCCTGCTTCCAATTCGCAGCACAACACCTTCACCCTCAGTTGGATCTAATGGCAGCCTTGCACCCAACTCAATAGCAGAAGCCAAGAAAGTAACATACAAATCATCATCACTGTCCTTCCACAGCTTCTTCCTAAACACATCTTTGAGTCCATCCATGCGCTCCATGTCAAACATGTCATCCACATTGAGATTATCAATCTTCAGCTGCACTTCATACTTGGCAGGCTTTAGCTTCTCAGTGATATGAATGGGCAGCACTTTTTTACGCGTCTCATAGGTTTTCCTATTCAGCGCCACAACGTCAAGATCAACATGACCCATTTTATTTGGTGGCACTCCATAGAGAAAGCCTGAGTTGTGCTTGTGGCTGTAGAGGTAGTTTATCCATTTGGGGAGGTCAGGGGCATCTCTCATCGAGGGTTGATAAACGTACTGTCCGCGAATGCCTAAAATAGAAGGATTTAGACTAAAAATACATGGGGTTATAGGGTTCAGTTCAAATACCTTCATAAGTCCAGTTGAACATGTCTGGATTGATCTCAATTTCGAATACTTCGGTGGTGAGGACATTTTCGGCTTTGATTTTCGTAATTCCCAGGAATAGCGCTAGCAAAACTAACAGCATTTTGATGCAACCTGCAAACACTTCAAGCTTATTTTCAGCTGCTCCAGGAGCTGGAGCAGGAACAAGGAACTGCAGGAATCGCCTTTATTGACGTTGTGCGCATGTACTATCTAGAAATATTGAACGTTCGCCTCGGTGGCACATCTGTCTAGCACTTGGTAGTGTAGATCAGAAGATCCTGGGTTCGATCCCCGGGGGCGGCATGTATGTCTCCAATCGTACGAAACCCTAACTTTTTCGTGAAAAGTTAACTTTCAGTTACCACCACAGTTACCACTCAGTTGAATTAGATTTCCGAATCAGTGAACGAGTGAACTGTCAAGTAAGAGGTCAAGCCTGTCAAAGTCATCGTCAATTTATGAGGTTAGATCTATGGTTCATATTTCGCACCTTAGTTTCGTGGAATTATTTAGTGGAAAATGTCGTTCGTGCAGTAAAACGTACAAAATTTTGTTCACACGAGACAGTATCAATTAAACACAATACCTTCTTGATGGAAGGAGAACTACATAACAGGACAGATTGGTAGTCAGTCATGATTGGGGAGAATCACTGGATATAAAGTGCAGTAACTTGAGCAACAACAATGTGCAACAGTTGCAACCTTCTCAACCAAGGATCATTGTTGCCAGTCACAAACCAGCCCTGTACCAGTCATGTGCACCACTGGGCATATCAAGTGAGTGATTTGTTTAATATCCTGTTCACACTACCTACCCCAAATGTAACTTGTTACAGCATTGGGAAATAATGTCGTACTTTGTCAACAAGTTGTGGAATAGCAACAACAAGTTTAATCTAAAAAGCTACTTCCACAACTTGATTTCCTACTAAGAGTACTAAGTGTTAGTGCATACATTCTTTCTTTAATTTCCTATGAAGAATCTACAAAGGGTACATCATAATTATTATTTATTTAAGTTCCGTGTTTAATTAATTTGGGGAGTAATTTATTTGGAAAGTTTCAGGGAAGAGTGAAATCATAATGGAGCAGCAGGAAGTTGGAAACAAAACATTGAGCATCACCATTGAGGATACTTGAGGATATACCATTCAGGAATGCACATCATTTCCTGCACTGCAACTCTTTTGGTATGTATTGTATGTAGATATACAGGCCATAATAAAAAGTGCCAGTTTCAATAGATGCATGCACACACTACATGTGATTACTTGAACAATAATTTTGTGATGCGCCGTGCTCACTGTGCCGCTCATCAGCGAAATCGGTT
>JARJDQ010004098.1:0-14355 GCA_030264215.1 Geostiba sp. GC000077 | reverse complement strand
TGACGGACCATCTCCATTGTTTTCAAGATATCGCTTCTTTTAGGATTTTTTTATATCGACGTGATTTTCTTTACTAAACGTCCAATAACTCAAAAATGAGAACAACCGCAATTATGAAATTATTTGATATATTTCACAGTGCATGTAAGATGCAACAACAATCAAATACATACCGCTCAAAAATCTATTTTTATAAATAATTGGCGATTTTCAATTAGCAATAATTCATAAACTTACATAATTGTGAAAGAAAATTTTCATCGTGGTAAGTTGGCAAATTTCATGCCCTCTCCATGTACAAAATGTTAACAAATTCATTTTGTAATCAACAAATGTATCAGCGAAAACATGTCCGTAACATTAAAATGTTGGTGGAGGTGCCGGAAAACAAATGTGTTTCTCCATTTGAAACTTTTTGCAAGAAAATAACACATGTTGCATGCTCAAATTTTTCTAGACTTTTAGTATGTTGAAATGGTACCATCAACCAACAAAAAAATTCAAACTCTATCTTTGTGGATATAAGTTCCACCCGAAAACCTAATTCTCCTGTAGATAGTAAAGTTTTTGATTTTATATTTATTCAGAAACTTTTTCCTAATTTAACCTCACTCCTAACTAATATTATGCCTTGCAAAATAAACACCTTCACTACATTGACAATTCCTCAACTCAACCATCTAGTTATCTTGTACCAACTGCAAATCTTATTTCCCTCTCAAACTGTATCATTGTATAACTAATGTGTACGTTCGGCGCAGTGAAAATTGAATGCCGCCGTTATGTGAACTAACTGTTTTCTCGTGTTTGTAGGACTCGAATTTCGATTCGAATTACTTCCAACGCATTCTGCGCGAATGCAAATTTTACCGAGGCACCTACACACGTCCAATCGCGTCGAACGACCTCGCTTACATGAACTGAACGCAAACTGATGCACTGGGGGACTTGCAACATGCTCAAGCCATCAAAAAAAAAATGCGCCCGATTTTCAATTTGTATCTGCAACAAAAGGCATGCCACTCACCAGAACCCAGTATACGGTCCGGTCATTCGACTTGCACGAACGTGTGTAACCCCCCGAACATGTCATCTCAATTTTCACTGCACAACCATTTTCAAATTTCTCTTCGCTCATCTGCCAAATGATTCTAAATGAAAACCGTTAAAACCCAGGCATTACATAATTAAATATGACCATGCTAAAATTGTAAGTTTTAAAAAGGCTGCGAAATGTTATCATTCACATCATGGATATTCATCATTACCACGCTTATGTTTTAAAATATTTTTGAAAAAAACTAACCCTTTTATACCGGGTTGCATATTGTTGCATATTGTTGCATATTTTGTAAATATTTCGATTGTTTCGATCTAGCGTGGTAATGATGGATAACATGTATAACATTGAGAAACATCTGATTTACACCAAATTTGATGACATTTATGTGTTGCTTTCGGGATGATTGGTGCACAATTGTAAAAGAAAGTTTTAAAAAAATGAATGTCATGTGATGCATTTGTGCACCAATCCTCGATGTGTGCCAACAAAAGCAAAATATTGTGTATTGTAATATAAAATGCTGCAGATAGGCGGTACGGCTGGAACATGCTGATATCAACCCTTTGTGTCAAACCAAAAAAGTTTGTCACACAGAGGCAGACGTGCGCCAGCCCCATCGCATTCTCTACCGCCGCCTGCCTGGGGGGGCCACAGGACACGCTCGATCTAATCGGATGGTTTTGTTTTCTCTGTGTGCTGTTCCAGTACCAGCTATTTGCCGGCCGGCAGTAAGTGCGCGGCGGCAGAATCGCCCTCCGCCCGAAACCACCACCACTACCAAACTCACCATCACCACCAACCCTTAACCATTATATGCATTTGCGTTTATCTGTCCGTGGACCATCCACCGCCACCAACCCAGCCCCCCTAGCCGCTCATGTGTTTCGCATCCTCCCGTTTATTTGTGTAGGACTTGCGCCCGCCATCTTGTATCCGCATGACCACGCCGTCAGATCTTACAGCTCTCTCCTCGCATCATCCCACGACCATCCAAGAGTGCTACCATCAGTCGCGTGCAGAATTATCCACAACCAACAATCAGCTATGCCTTCATGTTGAACATGTCAAATGTCTTAGAATGTGACAACAGTGTGTTAGGACTTTGCAAAGAATCGAGGAGGCTGGATCTGCAATGCATACATGAGACAATCACGCTATGCCATCCTGCACATTGCGAAAGCCACGTGTTAATTGTACAGTGGATGTGATCATCGTGAACAATAGTATCAATACCTAACCACACTTTCAGACTAGTTTATGTATATGTATTCATGGCAATGAACAAAATTCTTCACTTTTGCGAGCTTATAACTAATTTAGTAAGATGACAATCATGGCGTGAACGTGCTTAAATCCCTATATTAAAAGATTGAGTCAATAGAGAAAAGGGAATGTTCAGTAGGGACCTAGGGAGTAATACATACAGGAACCAGATTCAATAATTCCAGAAACAGAGAGCAATCGCAGCAAATTACAATACACATTTGAACACGTCATTTCAATATCATTCCAAGTCAAAGCAAAGTGTTCCTTTTATCCAGCACGTGTATTAGATGTATACATACTCCACTTCTTCAATTTTGAACCATTTGAACGTGTTTCATCTTTAATCAAATGTGCCCTCAATAATTAATTTAGAACACATCTCTAACATATGCAACCAAAATTACACATCTTGGAAGCGTATGTAGAAATTCAGTTCTAATGTATATCTAACACATATTTCTAGACAATCTAAAATCTAAATAACATTTAAATGAATAATTACAAATATTCTGATCGTGCATTATCATAACTAGCTTAACAAAACACATAAAATGATGCAGGATGCAAACATATAAAGATACAAAACACACAGAGAATCACAAATTTAGTAGACGTAGTTAACAAAGATAAAGAAGTATATTTAAACAAGATAAATGAATATTTTTTCATATCCCGTTGACCGTTGTAATATGCATGTGTGTGTTAATATCAACTTTGATATCAACCCCCCAAAAGACAACGTATATCAATGTTTGTAAGCGTTCCAACCCAATGTTCGATAAACCGAATTTGTATATGTATAATGTCTTAAAAGGATTAACTCCAAAGCTTTAAACTTTCATCCAAGCTTTTTTCAACATCTTTTTCTCCTAATGATAAAGTGTAACATTTCACACTACTGTTTTTAATGTAACAAGTGACTAAAACTAAATATTGAAGTGTAAACGAGTAAACGTATCCTTCCAATGTTCCAACGTTCAATTTTCTAACTAAGCTTTTCTCGTTTTTCACTACATACATACCCAGGTAACGGATTAGAATTGCAATTGCAAATATGCTACGAAGCAAGCATGGAAGGAAAATGTTGACCCATGAAAACACAAGAAATAATTTGCTCAATGTGTAATTTATTCATATCTCAGTCCTCTCTCTAAATATTGATGTCAATACTGCGGAATACAATTGATTCACATTCCCTTATTCATTTCCCTCTCTGACTCTTCTTGAATCATACATTTTACTCAATAAGTCTTCGATGTACATAGGCATTAATTTTACGACATAAACATATAGAACAATTAAGTACAATGTATGTATTGACATTGACGGGGTGTAAAATCAAATCTAATGAAATCAAATCCAATCAAATCATATGAAGATGCAATCTTTGCACTTTGTACTTCGTACTTAAGCATACTTCAATATTAAAATGTGTTATCGGAAATGCATGGAGATGTGAGACATGATTAGCTACGACTTTTGATGTTTCAAATTTGATGAAATATTTTAATGATGATTCAAGTTTCGATATTGATATTGAGGAACAATAAACAGGCAACAGGCGAGTACAAATCGATGTTCGAATGTTAAACACTTCGTATGGATAATGTTTCCAAATCTAACAATTTTACGAGATTAGTTAAGTTTTGCGCTGGTTCAATTTTAACATTGTGTTTTTAGTACAAGATATAAACGGCATAAAAGGTGGTGGAATTTAATTCCAGATTTCCCCAAAGGCGGGGTCCGTTTTCTATTTAGTTCCTTGTTGGTGGTATTTTTGATTCTACATTGAATTTAGAAGCAAAAAAGTAAAATACTATGAACCGTTTGACCTTGGTTTTTCAGATATCGCTTGTTTTAGATTTTTTGGAAACAACGTGTTTTGCTTTACTAAACATCAAATAACTCAAAAATAAGAATAACCACAATTATGAAATTAACTTCACTGGGAAGAGCATGAAATTTCCTTTAATATAATGTATTTTATTGTAATATATTGTATTTTATTTAACAATGTAAAATACAAATACAATCAAATACATACAGGGCAAAGAAAAACAAAATTTTATTTCAAAAACATAATTGACAATTTTCAATGAGCAACTCATAAACCATTGAGAAAAAAAAATGTCTGAATGAAAAGTTAGATAATTTCATTCCTTTTCAAGCGATTCCATTATATTTTTAAAATGTTAAAGAATTCAACCAATAAATCACCAAAAACACGTTCGTGAAACTCCGAGCAAGAAGAAACTCATGTATAGTCAGATTTTTCTAGACTTGAGCTTTACGTAAGTCAAAATGATACATCAAAGAACTAAAAAATTCAAACTGCGTCTTTCTGGGAATTCGTTGCACCCAAAAACCTATTTCTCCTGTACTATCTGTGAACACGCACTAATTAATTTAATGTGATGTAAAACATCACTTTTATAAAACTTGTGTTACAACTCAGTGGTTACAACCTAAATATTCTTAGCTGAAGTATTTGCAGAATATTTTAGAGATTTGTATTAAGTTTTTTTGATGACGAAATTGTTACCATTTTTGTCAATTGCTTCCTCATTTACTAGCAATTAGCTTCTCCAATAAATTACGTTTTACGTAAGGTTAATTTCTACAAAACCTGTTCACAATGTATACTAATTTAATAGCCGAATCAAACGTCGACCACATTGAACATAAATTAAAATAAAAGAATTACCACTTAAGTGCATCATCATATCATTTATTCTTAAATAAGTATTGTAAGTTATACACATATTGTAATTATAACTATGTACAATGAGAAATTATCATTATCGGTACGATTGGAATATAAGTCAAATGTGATATGTTACTGTTTAGTCTCATCCACATTGCTCATTTATCATATTTGTAAAACAAACATATCATTTCAGTTCACATGCTTTACTACTGTCACCATTATCACCAATATACATAATTGTAAATCAGTAAATCTAGATAATGCAAGATAGTTACAATTACAATCATTTTGCTTCTCATTCTGAAAGCTGAGCTGGTAGCTTTCAGTCACTAATTAAATACATACTGACTTCTGTCATTTGCCAAAGGGCAAAGGAAATGAAATGAAATATACAGATTTTAATTGTCTTCTTGAACTACTATTGTTTCTGTTGCAGCATCCTCTTGAATCTGTTTCTTAAGTAAAGTTTTAGGAAATTTCAGTGGATTTAAGACCGCATCATCAAATTCTTCTACTTTTCGCTTGCTATAGGTTTTTTTCTCTGTTCTAAGCAAGTTTACTTTAATATCTTGCAAAAAGCGTACGGTTTTTTCTTTGTTTGCATCTCTCTTTGCTTCTTTTGCTGTCTCTTTAAGTATATCAAATAGGAATTGCTGTGTGGCAGGGTTTAACTGCTTTGGAGTCGCGCCTCTTGATAGTTTAGATAGTAAATCATAGCATTCCTTGATGTTGATTTCATTTTTCTTGTTATTGGATGAATTGCCTCCCTTCCGTTTCTCAAAATATTTAATATATTTGAATGCCCTTGCAATAGGACAATGTTCATTATATTCTGAGCATTGCATAAGGATATTGGTCCATTTATCTATTGGCGTGTCCTCATTGAAGATGTCCTTGTCTTTTAGGTGTGCAAGATTTTTGTAACGATTGATCATCGATGCTATGTCTTGGTGAGTTTTAAAAGGAATTTCTTTTATAATTTCGTGCATGTCTGTGGGTCCATGGTTCATTAATGCGATGTAAAGGAGTTCCTTTTCTTCATCAGTCCATTGTGAAGTCACTGAATAAAAAATTTAATATTTTACATTTTTGTGTTATATTTGCATGTTTTAGGTTTGAGGTTAGAATAAATAAAAATATTATTTTATGATAAGTAATGAGATCGCTTACTGTTTTAACTTTTCAGTTAATGTACCCAAAGTTGTTGTTTTTAGTTATCTACGTGCGGAATCACGTTATCTCCAAATTATCTGATATAAATTTAAAATTCCTGCGTTAAATTCCAATACCTTTGGCATGTAGCGCCATCTACTGAAAATTGCAAATAATAACAAGGGTAGATTCTCAATGCAGTGTTGTCATTCCATATAATTGCTCGAATACAATAACAAATTATTTATTAAGAAGGGCGATGGAAACATATATTTTGCAGAAATTAATTTGTATTTGGCTTATAGATACGATTATATGTAAATTGGCGTATAGTTAGATGTAATTTGATTAATGTTCTGGTGAATGAATCTCTCGCTGGCAACACCGCATCACTTTTCGTTTAGGTTTTGTTTTTCTTGGGCATGTTGACATTCAACATGGCGGCATGTCGTCAGTGCTGTGCTGTGTCGTGGTGAGTTGATAATTCACAAAATATTCGTAAATTTAAAGCAATTGGGCAATGAGAAAGCGTACGTAGATGCTGGGGTGAGCGAGCCGCGCGATGCACGTGCGAAAACCGTGCCCACCGGCGTATCTACGCCCGAAATCGCGACGTTTTCGGTGGCCGCCATCGGTGCGGCCCAATGAATCGCGCGTATCGTTTGTGCCATCTTTCTTGCTTGACGGAAATTCTTTGTTGATCATTCAATGAAAATTTGCACCGTGCGCCTTCTGCAGCAAGTGAATTTCCGCAAGGCGGTCCGGCCGATTGGATTTTAGAGGCCGAACACCGCAAAACGGCGCTGATCGTGCGATGTTTATTAAAAGTGAATGTAAATCAATAATTCGGGCCTTGTGTTTCATTCCGCGCTTGTCGGCGGCTCGCTCCCGTCCAGTCACAGGCGCCAAGTGCACATGTTTCTCGTTTCCGAATTCTGATCGCTGGCCGATACGCGCGCCTGATTCACCGAAACGTAAATGCTGATAAAGCTGCGTTGCACTTGTGGGGGGCTGGGAAGTGGCATTACATTCAGGGGGCTCGAGGAAAATGAAAATAAGCGGGCCGATGGTAAGGTTAAGAGTGCAGTGTGTGGAAATGCAGAGATAAGTGGAAAATAGGTCATTTTAAGTGCGTTCGGAAGTCCTGCCATCAGCCTGCCGCGCGAATGGATCGAAAACTACGCTGTAATTATAGAATAATTAGACCAAATCATTTACTTTGCATGGGAAATCATCACCTTGACGACGAGGGTTGATTATTCATGAGTACATAGACATTTCGAAAATTCGATTGTTAAAATTTATTAAATTGTCATTTGGATTGCAATCATGCAATCATGCTTGTGTAAATCATAAATTATCGCATTTTTTTCGGCGCAGGTATTGTGAATGTGCACTTGCATAAGAACCTCCAATCACATTGTACGCATATTTGCCGGCCGAGCAGGTGTTGAGTGTGTGTAACGTTGCATTAATTCGCATTTTCTCTTCTCTTTTCCAGCTTGTGTAACTAAGAAACTCAAAATTTAGATTAGAAAATTGAACGTAACCCGAGTTGTAATTCAGCGCAAACCACTGGCCTTTTAAATAATTCCGTAGAGCAAAGAAGCAACCTTCAATAATCAATCACCGCATACCCGAAAAAATATTTCCAATTTGTAATACATACTACGAAAGTGTAACGAAAACGAAGTCATAAAAGCAAAAAAAAACACCACACCAGCAACAACCAGTTCGAAACAACGCAACGTTGGAATCAATTTTGTAATTGACACGAAAAAGAATTCATCCCGTGGAAGCACTGAACTCAACTTGCAAAAAGGAAAAAAACGCACGCAAACACACAAACGCCAATCAGGAGGGATACAATCCGATCACAAGAAGATCCCACTACGTTCAGGGCTGCGTCAAACGGCATTCAAACAAGCGACATTTGAGGAAAATTGTGATGAGAGCATATTTGGCACAATCCGGACCCAGCACGCATTGAAGACATCTGATGATTTTTAGTTCAACCATTTCTGTTTCAATTTTCTACACATTTGACTTTTAAGTGAACCTGTGTGGGGGGAGTCACTGTCGCAGAGAGCAATTATTTCGATACCCCGGAAGCAAACCACAGCAAGGCAACCCAAGACTCGAAATTTTCTTCTCTCCGTTTTCGATTATCTACCTCCTAGGCTTTTGTAATTTGATTTCCGACACAGATTATCAATGAAAAAGTCAATCATTCTAAATGCAAACAAACGCAAAAAGATTTAAGCACACCACGTTCTACCAGCGAAGAAGGAAATTAGCACATATTTAACATCGAGTACCAATTTGAAACGGAAAGACGTGCGAAAATCGTAAACAAACCGAAGTAAGTTCTCTAAAATTTAACGCAACCAGTTAAACAAAACGTTTTTAATACGAAAGCAAAAAACAGTTAAAATTCAAACGGGAAAATCAACCAAAAAGAGAAGATTACACCTAATCATTTAATTCGTTGCATAAACATTGAGCGAATCGTGCGAGGACGAGGAAACGCAGTTGGAAGGGTTTGCGAGTTCGGCGCTCGCAGACGATTTCGTCGGCCATCTCAGCGATTTGATGAATTCAGTAAACTAATTAATTAATTGCTGTTGCGGTGCACAGTCGTTAACAGCTGCCATATTGACTATTATAAACTATTGTAACAAAGTTGAAAAGAAAACAAATAATTTTGTGTGGTACGCTTTTTTGGCCGCCGCTCTAAAAGATTTAAGGGGAAAAGGGAGAAAAGCAAAGCGACGCAAGGCGGAAGCAAACAAAACGGGGAAGGAAGAGGATAGGTACCATAACCATTCTGTGATATTCACTTAACTTAAGAAGAATTAAAAAAGCAAAACAAAAAGAAACGACGCAACCAATAATTCAACAAGATACACAAACACACTAACCAAAACACACAAACGTTTAACGAAGTTAAAACGCAACGCGCAGACTGACGACGGACGACCTGCAGGAGTAGGCAGCCGAGGAGGAGCGACACGCATTCATTGGACACACACGTTGATTTTCTTTCTTTTGTACAAGACATGTCCGCGAATCCTCAGTGGAAGACTTTCCAACCGCCCGATACGATGAATCAGGACTCTGCCATCATCGACTTTAAGCCAATGACCGGTGCGTGTACTATCATTGCCTACTTCGACGAAATGAACGTTATTTATGATGTTCTTTGTTGCATTGCAGGTAAAAACCAATCCTTTAATAACCACAACTCGCGCTCCCGCTATGGCCAGGAGTTTCCCCTTCTGGGCGACAGCAAGCCGACGTCGGCGTACAATGGCGACAGCAACAATCTCTTCGGCTCGGCGAGCGCCACCAGCACCAGCCGCTTTCCCACAATTGGCACCTTTACGCTGGACAGCAACAACACGTACAACAGCGCTGGCGATTCGCCTCCAATCTTCTCAAACGGAAACAGCAGTGCGTCTAGTTATAATGACTCCAATTCGGCGAATATGGGCACGCGCGAGACTGGTATCATCGAGAAATTACTGGTAATTTCAACCTTTTCCTCCTTTTTTCTTTGTTATTTGTTCTATGCGTGTTTGCGAGGTTTCACTATGATTCAGTTTGAATTTGAAGCGAAAATTTGGCTCATATGTTATGAATGATATGCATCTTTCATAAGTTTCACATTTGAAATTTTAATAACATTTATGTTTCATTTCAGAAAATGAAATTTAAAAAGCAAAATTATTTAATATACTGCGTTTGGAGTATGCTGTCCGATTGTAACTGTTGTTCTGTCATTGTTCTGTACAATTTCACTAGTGGATTAAACAATGACAGAGTTATACATAATTATAGGCTACAGTCGGACAGCTTACACTAAAATATTTGCTATTTATAGTAAAATAGATCAAAGAAAGTAAAATCGAAAAAAGTTATTAAATTTAACTTACAACAAATAAAACAATTTAATTGTGAGAATTTGAATTTGCCGCCCTTGAAACGTAACTTTCAATCTTACATTTTCGAAATTTCATGAAATTAAAATTGAAACGTATCCACATCTCGAGAAATATCTAAGATAAACTATAGCAAAACAGTGTATAAACTAAATATTCGTTAGTCACCTTCACGATCAAGTGGTTAAGAGGTTAAGTGCGTTATTTCGATTGTTTTTCGAGTTTTGACCGAACTTGAGTAAACAAATGATGAATACTCTTAAGGCTATTTAAAAGCCTGCTCGTATCTAATGTAATAATGCCCTCGAATAGTTATTTTTATCGTTTCTATGTTTATATCTAAAAACTAACCAATGATTGGTAATGTATTGTTTATGTGTCTGGTGCAGCACTCGTACGGGTTTATCCAGTGCTGCGAGCGGCAGGCGCGCCTCTTCTTTCACTTCAGTCAGTTCACTGGCAACATCGAGCATCTAAAAATAGGCGATCCCGTGGAGTTCGAGATGACTTATGACCGCCGCACCGGCAAGCCGATCGCCAGCGCCGTGACGAAAATAGCGCCTGAAGTTGTAAGTTGATATTGTTGCTTAGCTTATCGCGCATCAGCTGATGGCAGCAGAATGCGCTACGCATGTGCCACTTAAATGTGCGCTGGCAGGCACGTTTCGTGCGGCACGCGGGCCCCGCGTCACAATATGTTGGCGGTGTGTGTTGTGACTGGTTGTGTTTTTGCGGCGTAGGTAATGAGCGAGGAACGCGTCACCGGCACGGTGACCACCGAGATACGCGGCGAGGGCTCCAGCGGCGACAACCAGGGGCGCATCAGCTACGAGAATCGCGGCGAGTGCTTCTTTCTACCCTACACCAAAGACGATGTCGAGGGCAATGTCACGCTGCGCTCCGGCGATAAAGTTAGCTTTCAAATTGCGACGAATCATCGGTAAGCACTTTGGGCTGTGCTTTTGTTTGGGTTTGGCATGCGTTTGTTGACGTGAATTATTTATTATAGTGGTAATTTGGGCGCTTGCCATGTGCGATTGGAGAATCCAGCGCATCCAGTGAAGTATCAGGGCGTCGTGTGCTCCATGAAGGAGAGCTTCGGCTTCATCGAGCGCGCCGACGTCGTCAAAGAGATATTTTTCCACTTCTCAGAGGCCAAAACAAAAGAAGAACTCAGGTTGGGCGATGATGTCGAATTTATTATACAAACTAGAAACGTGAGTCACGATCACCTTGTTTTTGTGCAGCTTTCTTACTACCTCAGATGATATGTGACAGACGGTGAGATTTGTAACGTTGCGTATTGGTTTTGCAGGGCAAAGAGGTAGCATGCAACATAACACGTTTACCCACTGGCACGGTGATCTTCGAGGACCTCAAACCCGAAATAATGCGCGGTCAGGTGTTGAAGCCGCTGGACCGCTGCACCAACCTCCGCCATCAGACGGATGCGCTCCCAGGACGCATTAGGTACCGCGCGCCGGACCACTCGGAAGTGGAGATCTCCTTCGGCGACAAGGATCAGCGCGGGGACTTTACCCTGCGACATGGCGATTGGGTAGAGTTTAAAATCGCAACGGATCGCCGCGATCAACTCAATCGAGCAACGAATATCTCGCTACTGGATGAGAGTTTTGTCGTCTCCGGCGAGAAGCGTGAGCAGGGCGTTATTGCCTCGGTGAAGGACGGTTTTGGTTTCCTCAAGTGCGCCGAGCGCGATCCGCGCCTCTTCTTCCACTTCAACGAGGTGCTCGACGTCGACCGCGAGATACACGTCGGCGAGGAGTACGAGTTCACCGTCATCCAGGACCAATCGAGCACGTACACGAACAACCGTCAGAGCGCCATTCGCATGAAGCCGCTGCCCGCCGGTACCGTACAGTTTGAGACGCGCATCGAGAGCAGTCTCTCCGGCAGCGTTACGAAAGACATCCCGAGCAGTTGGGCCACGCGCAGTCCGGCCAAGACGGCCACCAACGGCGAGGCACCGCACGTAGACTCGGGCGTGATCACGTACACCTTTAACGGCGCGAAGAAGACGGTCGCGTTCTATGCGAAGGACTGCGAGAAGCAGTTCCCCCGGCTCGGCGATAAGGTGCAGTTCAGCATCAATTTGGTTAAGCGCTCCAAGGAGCTGATTGCCGTCGAGCTGCTGGTGCTGCAGCAGACGCCCGGCGCGCAGACGAATGGCATCGCCAAGCACGTGACGCCGCGCTCTACGCAACTGTATCAGGGTTTCGTGGCGGCGCTGAAGGATGGCTTTGGATTCATCGAGACGGTCGATCACGATCGCGAGGTGTTCTTCCACTTCTCCAATTTTGACGGCGACACAAATAATCTGGAGCTCGGTCAGGAGGTGGAGTATAACTTGGGAATGCGTGGCAACTCGGGCACCTGCTCGTCGGCGGAGAATGTTAAGGTTATACCCAAAGGCACCATCGTGCTGCCGAAGGTTACCGAGGAGACTCTAGAAGGCGTCGTGGTGCGACCCCTGCGTTCTGTAAATCCGGACCAAAACGAATACTCAGGGCTGATACGTATTAAGCCGGAGGATGAGGAGAGAGAGTGTGAGGACGTGAAGGAGATTGAGTTCGGCATCATGGGCCTGCTCAACAAGCGCGAGCTGCTGCAAGTCGGCGACGCCGTGCAACTGCAAGTTGATTCCACCGGCCGCGCGGCCAATATCATCGCCGTGCGTAAGAAGCTGCGCGCCACTGTGGATGCCATCAAGGGCCAGTTCGGCTTCCTGGCATATGAGGTCGAAGAGGGCAAGAAGCTGTTCTTTCATATGTCTGAAGTCAAAGACAATGTTAATTTACAAATTGGTGATCAGGTGGAGTTTGTGTTGGTTACGAATCAACGTAGTGGCAAGTCCTCAGCGTGTAATGTGGTTAAAGTGAGGTAAGTAACTATTTTTAATCTAAAAAGAAACAAAAAAAGCCGGCTTGTTTAGTTTTTGACTTTTGACAGCAAACTTCGCATGTCACATTTAATTTTTCGTTTGTCCATTTGACAACATGGACGAGACTCTCGTGTATCGCCATTTTCACTACTGTGTACCGCCTTTAATCCTGAAACAAGTTTTACGAACAAATATTCAGAGAATGTAAAATGTTTTCCACACGATTTTCACGAATTTGTCGATTTTCTGCTAATTTTTGAATGTAATTGTTTTAGTGATGTCCAAGCCCGCCCAGAGCGCCTGATAAGCCGTCTACGTACAATCTCGATGGAGGAGACCGGGCCGAAGCTGCACGTGGTGCGCCAGCCGAAGGGACCGGACGGCTCGAAGGGCTTCGCGCTGGACTGCCGCTCCCTCCGGCTACCCGGCACGATAACCGAATAAAGCGACGAAGCGAAAATAATATACTAGCGTAGTGCCACTCTGGGTAGCGCCGTGCGCAGCAACATCAAACGCTGTGCAAATCAAGTACAACATATAGACAACTCTCGCTACAACAAGCGTAACAAAAGCAAAAACGAAAAAGCAGGTAAGCCAGACCACACAAACGGCGGCATTGCGTTCGGACGGGGCCACTGTGTGAACGTACAGAAAAAAAAAGTGTTGAGAAAATTTCGAGAAGCTTAAAAAAAGTTTTCAATAAACGAAAAACAGTTTCAATGCCAGCTAATTGTTTTCACAAAGCGCGCGACGTTAACAGTTGACGCCAAACACGAAATGCAACAGCAAACGAAACAATAAAAAGAAAATACAGTGTTTGAGTTCATTCTGTTTCTGTTTATATTTAAACAATTGTCGTAGATAACTTATGATGTTTAAGTCAACCAACAAGAAGTAAGGCTTATCAAGGGAAAAAGCGTTGTATAATTGTGAAAATATAATTAAAAAAGTAAAGAACCAAGAGAGAAAGCGACAAAATTTCACCAACAACAAACACTACTTTTGGATTTGAAACTAATTCTAATAATTTAACAACAACAACAAAAAGCATTAATCCAAATGAAGAAAAAAAGAATAAGAACCTTGACAAATATGCATACAATGAATTTAATTAAAATTAAATTAGGATTATACAAATTAAGGTATTAGCGATATATGAATTATAGAGAAGACTGCATCGTTAAGTGAACTAACATGTAAATGAAGACAAAAACCACTACATGAGAGAGAAACCAAAACAAACTATTAATAATGCCCATTTGATGAACATTAATTTATTGCATCGATTTCATGATGTTGAGTCGATCATTTTTCTTGCTCTCGA
>JARJDQ010004097.1:0-18310 GCA_030264215.1 Geostiba sp. GC000077 | reverse complement strand
GCAACTCGCCAGATAGGCAACTTTAATTGCGTCATTTGACAGCGCAAACGAAAAAGATGTTCCTCCCTTTCTTCCATAACACTGTGATAACACGTAAATCCACCGTAGATGTTGAACTGCTATCAATTTATCCAATGGACAACTTGTGTGGTCGCTTCTTGAGTGTGTAACAGCGTTCTGTTGAGTATTTTATTATTTTTCTAGATTATTCCACTCTAGGTGTAGCACCAATTATTTTACATCAATCTTATAGACTTAACGAACCCAAAAACTATGCAAAAGTACACTAATTCATTGTTAATTGAAAAATTGATACTTAAAGAGCATACTTTTAATATTACTGCAACTTGTTTATCCGTTTTCGAACAAATTTCTTAAATTCAAGTACAATCAATTATATGACACCCAGTATAATTTAGTTCTATCAGCTACGGGCGAGGGCGCTATAGTCAACACATTTTACAACCAAACTGAGTGTTGCAAGCAGCCATTTAGGAACATTGAACAAAATATGTTTCAAATAAACTGAAATATTAAGAAAATTGCATAAAGTAACATTAACAAGGTTTAATTACTGCTTTTGGTATATAATTAACTTGTTTCAATTACTTTTAAACAATTTTCATTCAAATATCAATGAATTTGTTACACTCAGGTTACAAACAGTCCCATCAGCTGTACAATGATAAGCAAAGTTGTTCCAATGTGCAAAACATTTGGCAAACGTAAAGTAAAACTTGACTTGGATTTAAGTAGACTTGAGTGAGACGGTGAGACTTAAAACAAATGATTAAATGCTGAGTTTTTTTTAGAGTTTAGGAGGTGGAATGTGTGTTTAATGTGTGATCCTGTGATCAGTTGTGTCAATCAGTTTCAAAGTTCAATTTCGTTCCATTCGCTGTGTAATTGTAACATTCTTGCGTTTTCAGTAGCACTAGTAGTGTCGTTTTTATAGTCGCAGCATTAATATTAAGTGCACAAATGGCGATGTTCGCAAGGAATTTTAAGCAATGTCTTTGCAAAACACCGAGTTTAGGTAAAATTAACTATTCTTCATTTTCTATAGCGTAACTAAAAATACAAAGAAAAGTTTGAAAAAGAAACAAAAGTGATCAGTCGGCCATTTTGTTGTTTTCACTGTTTTCACAGGAATATGGAAATCAAACATTGCATCGCTCGCAGCGCTAAGCGAGGAGCATCGCATGCTGCAAAAGACCTGCAGGGCCTTCGGCGACGAGGTCCTCAAGCCCATGGCAGCACAAACCGACCGCGAGCACAAATATCCTGCCGCTGCGGTGGAGAAAATGGGCGAGCTGGGTCTGATGGGCATCACCGTGCCGGAAGAATATGGCGGCGCCGGCTTGGACTACCTCGCCTACGCGATCAGCATGGAGGAGATCAGCAGGGGATGCGCCTCGGCAGGTGTAATCATGTCGGCGCACAATAGTTTGTATCTGTGGCCTATTATGCAGTTTGGCAACAACGCACAGAAGGAAAAGTACGTTGGGAGCTTTACAAATGGTAAAAGTGTAAGTGTCATGTAGTTTCAAGATATACAGGGTGTTATCAATATAATTTTGCTTTAGATCGGATGTTTTGCGCTCTCCGAACCTGGAAATGGATCGGATGCAGGGGCGGCTTCTACAACTGCGACAGAAAAAGGCGATACGTACAGTCTGAACGGCTCCAAGTCATGGATTACGAATGCGTTTGAAGCGAAGGCAGGCGTGCTATTCGCCACCACCGAGAAGGGATTGAAGCACAAAGGCATTTCAGCGTTCATCGTCCCCATGCCTGTGGAGGGTTTGACCTTGGGGAAGAAGGAGGATAAACTTGGGATTCGCGGTAGCTCCACCTGCATGCTAATGTTCGAAGATGCGGCGATTCCGAAGGAGAATCTTTTGGGGAAGCCTGGCGATGGTTTCAAGGTCAGTTCTTAGTACTAAACTGCTAAAACTAACTTCATCAGGTTATGGGGCCCAGTGCATTCATACCAAACTAAATTCTCATCAAGAGCCAAGATAATTAACATTTACACTGGACAAAATCTTCATCAGGTTATGGGCCCAGTCCAGGATAATTCACATAGCCCCTAACTAAATCTAACTTTATCAGGTTATGGGCCCAATTCAGATAATTAATATTTAAACTAAATCTAATTTCATCAGGTTATGGGCCCAGTCCAGGATAATTAACATTACTCACTTTATCAGGTTACGGGCCCAGTCCAAGATAATTAACATGTACACTAAACTAAATCTTCATCATGTTATGGGCCCAGTCCTGGATAATTAACATTGACATTAAACTAAATATGAATTAGGTTATGGGTCCAGTGTAGGATAATTAACATAATACTAAACTAAATGTCATTTTATCAGGTAATGGGCCCAGTCCTGGATAATTAACATTTGACCTAACTAAATCTAACTGTATCAGGTTACGGGCCCAGTCACACTAACACTAAATGTTCATCAGGTTATGGCCCACTCCAGAATAATAACGTTTTTCGTCTTTACAGATAGCAATGATGACTTTGGATGGTGGCCGCATCGGTATCGCATCGCAAGCATTGGGAATCGCGCAGGCGTCGCTGGAGGTGGCGGCGGAGTACGCCTCCAAGCGGCTGGCGTTCGGCAAGCCTCTCACTCGCCTACAAACCATTCAAAATAAGCTCGCCGATATGGCGCTGGCGCTGGAGTCCGCCCGCCTGCTGACGTGGCGCGCCGCCTGGCTGAAGGACCAGCACCAGCCGTACGTGAAGGAGGCGGCGATGGCGAAGCTCGCCGCCTCCGAAGCCGCCACGATGCTCAGCCACCAGTGCATGCAGATCCTCGGCGGCATGGGCTACGTGAGCGACATGCCCGCCGAGCGCCACTATCGCGACGCGCGCATCACCGAAATCTACGAGGGCACATCCGAAATTCAAAAGTTGGTTATCGCCGGCAACCTGATCAAAGAGATGGGCCTCTAACCTGTTCGCCAACCTCAAGATACTACATGATATTTTAAAAGTTACGGACTCGACTGATAAGGCAATAATATCTATCTATATGTGAGATAAAAATATTTTAACAAGTTTTTCTATAATCTATATAAATAGCTCAGTAGCTCAGAATAAGTTGAAAATGTCGGCCATAGGTGGCGCTGGCGTGTTATTTCTTCTTGCGACGTCGCCCCTTACTCGTTTGCGGCGTTGCATCGCCAATGGTAATCGTCCCTTCGGCGATTTCGTCCTTCAAATCGGATTTCTCGATTGTCTATGTAAAAGCAAAAGTTACACAAAACATAACCTCAAACGTTTGCATTGCTTACGTTTTGCGCCTCCAGGTAAAACATCACGTCGCGCAGCTGCTCCTCGAGGCTCTTCACCTGCGAGGTGCGCGTCACCTCCAGCTCCTCCAGCTTCTTCTCCAGCTTCACCATGCGCTCATGATATTGCTCCTGATTGGAGCGCAGCGCCTTTCCCAGCTGTCTCTCCACGTTTAATTCCTTTAGCGTCGTATTAAACCTATTGGTAAACATAACCAATATAACTTATGTTAGCAAATAGTAACATAACCAAACTTGTGCGCTACTTTCGTTGTTATAGCATTAATTACTTATTGATTTGTTGCGTAAGGCGTTTCTCCACAGCAGTCTTCTCCTTTCGGAGCGTTTTGACTTCGTCCTGCAGGGCTTGGTTCGCGTCGGTGATGTTGCCTATCTTCAGCGTGAGCGCTTCCGTATCATCAGCGTTGCGATATTCAAGTCTGAAATGACAATTATACGGTTATGGGCGCAGTCTAGGATAATTAACATTAAACTAAGTCTAATTTCATCAGGTTGTGGGCCCAGTCCAGGATAATTAAAATACATACTGAAACCAAAACTTCATCAGGTTACGGGCCCAGTCCAAGATAATTAACATTAAACTAAATCTAATTTCATCAGGTTGTGGGCCCAGTCCAGGATAATTAACATACATATTAAAACCAAAACTTCATCAGGTTACGGACCCGATCCAGAATAATTAACATTAAACTAAATCTTATTTCATAAGGTTATGGGCCCAGTCTAGGATAATTAACATTAACACGAAACTAAATCTAACCGGGTTATGGGCCCAGTACGGGTTAATCGTTAACAAGAGACTAAACCTAATCCTTATCAGGTTAAGGGCCCACTCCAGGACAATCCGAAAATTTTGATTTGTACTGTATATTTTTATGTTACGCACTGTGACAGTTTATTCTCGAAGTACATGCGCTGCTCCTCCAGCTGTGAGGTTAGGAGGTATGTAAACTCCAGCTGTACAGAGTCGACCTTTTCCTGCGCTTCCTGCAACTCGGGCATGGGGCCCTCACTGGCGACCAGCTTACCATCGGCTTTGTTTTGCAGCAGGCGATGCACGAAATTATCACCTACGCACGTAAGTTTACGTTAAGTGAGGTTAGAGTAGAAGGTAGATCTTAAGGTAGGTTATGTTGTAATACCTTTGTAATCCCACACACGATGTGAGCCCAGCTGTAGGGCGTAGCAATGCCCAGTTTCGCGATAGTGTGAGGCGGCATGCCCGCCTTGGTACCGCCCACATCCAACATGGCCGCAGATGAGACAGATCCAGAGGGCGTCCACCGCCGGCGCGGATTTACCGCAGCGCTCGCATTCGCTGCCCTCCGCCTGCTCCGGACTCTGCACGCAGCGACACACCGGACACGTCGAATCGCTCCACTGCTCCAGACAGTTCGAGTGGAACGTGTGGTTGCATAAGATGGTGAGTACGCCATCTACCGACTCATCCATTCGTTCTAAACATACAACATATAATGATACAAACATAACCTCCATGTTACCAAGTGATATCTGTTTTTGCGTTTTGGAGGTTAGGACGTACCGAGACACACCGGGCATATAGGCAACTCTGTATGCCCGTGCGGCGGAATATCATCATGGCCGCACTCCACACGCGACACCCACACGGCGCGACAGAGGATTTCCGGCTCTAGGCTGTTGAACGGCGCACCGTTGAAGGTTTCGTAGAACTCGCGTGCAGATGCATGCGTCCGGAACCTATAAAATGGAGAAATATCGGAAATAACAACACATGTTAGGTTATGTTGCATTATGACGCAATATAAGGCATTCTAAGGCATGAGCCACGGGAGTAATGAGGAGTAATGATATTATTATAGGTTAGTCATGGATCCAAAGAGATCTTTTGTTTGCCCTCCACGAAGAATGCGCTATAGTGAAACTGTAAAGGCGTGAACATACGTTAGCAACGCCATGTACTGATTGGGCAGACTGTCTCTCAACACGCGAATGTGCGAAATCTCCGAGTGGCACGGCGCTGTGAAACTCAGCAGATCATGGCAAGTCATTGATGTTGGAACACCCAGTAGACTCAGTGTCAATGCTTCATCCTTACTGCTCAAAACACTGCAAACAAAAACCACAAATGTAACTTTTCACACTTTCACATAAAGTTTAAAACTTACTCTTCTTTGTACAGATGCAAAATGCCTTTGGTAATCTCGACGAAAGGATTCCCACTGAAGAAGCCAATCTCGCAGTGCTCACGTTCATCTGGAGCGAGCGCAATTGGATGCTCACTCTCTGAGATGGTTGCCTGTCGACTGTGTGCTGGTACAAGTCCCCAATCATCTCTAGGTGTTTCCAGCTTGCTGGCGAACGTTTCGACACTGATCTCCTGCGCCTTGCGCTGCCCGCGAGCGCCTGCCTCTGCTCTGTCCATTGATTCAGCTCCTTGAACTACTTAAAAATAGATTCATCAGTGCACAAAACTGTTCACCAAGATTAGAAAATACGATTAGAAAGACAAGAAATATGATGAAATTATACCGTTTGCATCAACCTCCAGTCGAAGTACACACTTGGACACCAAATCAGACATTATATCACAAGGAAATTGCACATTTATTCAGAGTTTCTGACGTTTCCGACGCGAAACTGTGAGTCCTGTGAACCTGTGAAGAAAATGAGTTATTTATATTTTGTACTGTACAAAAAACTGTAATTTGACATCTTTGTTTTGTTTGACCTTGCGTTGACTCTTGACTTGCTAGATCTGCCGACTAAAGCACTATTCACACGATGAGACGCCAAAACTTTTGCGAGTGCTACTACAACTACAAAATATTACACTTCTATACATGAGATGAATACACGAAATTGAGGTTAGAGTCGTGGCTGATCTTGAGACTTTTTGGTCTTTTTAACAGAGCCAGAGCAGAAGAAATTGTGAAAGGAGAAAGAAAAACAAATAATGTGTGAATCTACCTTAAGCGACTTGAGTCGCAACGTCGCGGAGATTCTCGTCTCCCCATGAAAACAGGGCCTTATAATTAGGGGGTAGGGATATTTTGACAGAAAATATCGACACATCAACAAATCGACGTGTTCTTCGAATTTTCCTCCTTTTCTCGTCAAGTTTTAACACCAGCCGGAAAACATGGATTTTATCAACTCAATTCCCACTCATATGGTTAGTAAACTCTCTGTATTCATAGTCATTATCTTCCTGCACCCTGTTAGATAGAAATTACACTTCTCTGCTTTATTTTCTAGGATTTTGAGGGCCAAGCACGCGCTGAGAAAATCTCCCGTATCATCATCACACTCTTCGGCGTTGTTGGCCTTGTCTGGGGCTATATAATCCAACAATTCTCACAAACTGTGTATATTTTAGGCGCTGGCTTCCTTTTAGCATCACTAGTAAGTATTTTTTGCATTTATTTAAAAATATCTAAGCATTTTGCAATCTTTTAGTTGACAATCCCACCTTGGCCCATGTTCAGACACAAGCCACTCCAATGGCAGAAAGTTAAACCAGATGCAGCAACACAGAGCAAGAAAAAAAAGTAGAAATAGTATAAGTTGGCTTCCAATGAGCATTTATTATAAAATTATGAACTTATATAAACTTAAATGTATGTAAAAACTAAGTGGAGGAATTATTTGTTGTTTTCATAAGTAGTAACCTTAACAAAACCTAGACCTAGGCAACCAAATACATATGACAGCACCATGGGTGGCAACTGTTGCAAACTTAAAACAAAAACAAGAGAAAGTAATTAAAGTTTTGTTGAAACTATTACAAGTAAAAAATGTAAAATCTAAAAGTAGGACTGTTCAATGCGTTACTAACAGCAGTAAGTAATGATGAATCAATGAGCATTTACTATGAAATAATGAACTTAAATGTATATCAAAACTAAGCTTGGAGGAATTATTTGTTGTTTTCATGGGTGGTAGCCTTAACTAAACCTAGACCTAGGCAACTAAATACACAATAAAACAGCGCCATGTGCGGCAACTGTTCTAACTTAAAACAAAGAATCAAAAACAAAAGATGCTTGTTAAAGTTTTGTTAAAACATTGAAACTTTTAAACTAAAGACTCTCATGTGTCAAAAATGTAAAATCTAAAAGTAGGACTGTTCAATGCGTTACTAACAGCAGTAAGTAATGCTGAATCAATTAGTTACCAATGAGCATTTACCATGAAATAATGAACTTAAATGTATGTAAAAACTAAGTTTGGAGGAATTATTTGTTGTTTTCATGGGTGGTAGCCTTAACAAAACCTAGACCTAGGCAACTAAATACACACTAAAACAGCGCCATACGCGGCAACTGTTCTAACTTAAAACAAAACATCAAAAACAAAAGATGCTTGTGAAAGTTTTGTTGAAACATTCCTATGAGTCAAAAATGTAAAATCTAAATGTAGGACTGTTCAATGTGTTATTGACAGCCTTGACACCAGTAAGCAAGGATGATTCAATCTTGGTGTTGGGTTGACCGCCCTGTAGTTGGCAAGCATTACTCAGCTTGTACTTTGAGATGACTTTACAGCGATCAGAAGCATGATGGAAGTGCAGCTCGTAGCGATGTCGCATTGCGAGTTTCTCGTCGGTTTCAAACATCAGCTCCACCCTGAAGGTAGTAAACCGTTCCTTGCCATAGTTAATGATCAATCTGAACAAGTACGTTTTGTACACGCAATAGATATGGCTCATAGTTCCTTTGGCCGTGAAATATTTTTGGAATGACGCGCTAAAGCCATCGAGAAAGTTCTCATGCGCGGATTTCAAGTGCGCAACAACATCAGCGAGTGCCATGGGCTCTTTACACTCCGGACACTGCCTCGGCTGATGTGAGCAATCCTCATGTTTGGTTAAAGCGAGCCCTCCCATTTTACGAATGCATCCCTTGTTCTCGCACTGATTGAGCAGGTGGTACGAGAGCCACGGATTGCTGCACTCCTGCAGTGGCTCCCTGCACAACGGACACTGCTGTATATTACGTCGACAGTCGTTGCACACCGAATGTCCATTCTGGCAGATATTCCCAGGAAAATTCAATCCGGTCCACGTCTCAAAACACACGGGGCATTCAGTGGTCTTAGGCTGCAGGGACTTCTCATAGTTGTTGAAGTGAATGTCCAGATCCATGCGCTCGCGAACCACCACCGGTATTTCAATGCGATCCGCCTTGCCGGCGCAGTAATCAACATACGAGGAGGTTTTTCCGATCGCGGTGAACTCCTGATGCGTGAGGCGACTCTTCCACTTGAAGACGAAGTCATCCTGGACGATGCGCTCGAAGACGGCGTAGCGCGCATCGTAGCACTTGAGTATCACCACGTGAATCTTCTCGCCGCCGCCAACTACGCTGCTAATCAGCAGCCATTTGTTGCCGGACGTGCCAAGTTCAAAGACTCGATTGGGATTGCGCTGCGGGAGGTCGAGAAAGATTTGCGTGAATCGCGGCGGGCCGCCGAAGATCATGCTGCGGCCGTGGTCGTGCGTAAAGTGATCGGTTAGCTTGCTCACGGACTCCTGGGTGGAGCACATGGGGCAGATCACGAAGTTTTTGCACGTTTCTAGGTGTTTCTGCGCCGTGGCGCCGCTTCCGATGAAACGGCATTGATTGTAAGCGCATGGGTACTTCCAGTTGGCCTGTAGGCTCTCCAGCGTTGTATTGCGCACATAGGTAAAGTGGTGCTTCTTTTTATCGCAATCATTGCAGATGTTTATTCCACTTGATGACGACCAGATTGGCGCGAACAGGTACGACTTGCAAGAATTGCATAGAAAGAACGAATTCGGCAGTGTTATCTGATTGATTTCCTTGAGGGTATCAAGATTATGTTCCATGGCAACTGTTTAGCCACTGTATTCACTTTGAACACTTTACTAACGTTAGTTTATTGCTGTTTTTAATGAAAATTGGAACGACTGTAAATGATAACGGTCGTTAACACAACCTCTTAAATTTCTAACGTATTTATGCACCTTTGATCTAGGCCACCAAGTATACACTAAAACTGCGACCTCGTTGCTAGCTGATGCAAACTAAAATTTATAAAAAAAAATACTTTTAAATATTTTACAGCAACTTGAAGGTTAATTTGCTAATAATTGTTAATTATAAACGTAGAATTAATGCATTTTCATAGTATAATATAGTTTTCAGTCGTTTTATCGTAAAAATTAATTTAAATTCTAAAGTTGTACGCCTAGTCAGCAGGCAACCAAGTATACACTAAAACAGCGCCCTCATTGCTAGCTGATGCTAATTCAAAATTATTTTTTAACAATTTTTACATTTTACAACAACATAAATGTTAATTGAAAGAGAATCGATCGTGTAGCGTAATGCGTAAGTCAGGTTTTTATGGGTGTATCGATCGTAGAGAAAAACTTCAACCTTCTATTTAGAACATGACGTATGTTCTAAATTGAAGTTTTTCTCTACGATCGATACACCCATAAAAACCTGACTTACGCATAAATGTTAATGTGATAATTGTAATTTATAAAAATTAAATTAATGTATTCAGATAGTATTGTATAGTTTATAGTAGTTTTATAGTATAAATTACACAAATTACAAAGTTAAATTCACCTCGTCAGCAGGCAACCAAGTATACACTCATTGCTAGCTGATGCAAACTCAAAATTATTATTATTTTAACAGTTTTTAACATTTTACAGCAACTTGAATGCTAATTTGCTAATAATTGTATATTATAAAAGTTGAATTAAGGCATTCTCATTGTATTTTATAGTTTATAGTAGTTTTATCGTAAAAATTACCCATATTACAAAGTTACGTTCGCCTAGTCAGCAGGCAACAAAATATACTCTAAAACAAATTCAAAATTATTTTATTTACACTTTTTAACATTTTTCAGCAACTTGAATATTAATTTGCTAGTAATTGTAAATTATAAAAGTTCAATGAATGCATTCTCATAGTATTATATAGTTTATAGTAGGTTTATCGTAAAAATTACACAAATTACAAAGTTAAGTTCGCCTTGTGCGCCGGCAACCAAGTATACACTAAAACATCGCACTCAATGCTAGCTGATACAAACTAAAAATTATTTTTTACCCTTTTTAAAATTTTACAGCAACTTGAACGTTAATTTGCTAATAATTATAAATTATAAACGTTGAATTAATGCATTATCATAGTGTAATGTAGTTTACAGTCGTTTTATCGTAAAAATTACACAAATTACTAAGTTATGTTCGCCTGGTCAGAAGGCAACCAAATATACACTACAACAGCACCCTCAATGGTAGCTGATACAAACTTACATGAAAACAACAATCTTATTATATATTTTTTTTATAATTAAACGCAATTAACAGCAATTTGAAACTTCTTATCAACTTATTCACGTTTATTAAACAAATTATAACAGATTCATACTCCTTGAATACAGGCAAACGCCATTAAACATACTTTAAGAGCGTAAGAGTGGCGTAAGAGCCAAAATGGCAGCCAAGGCCAAGTGACATTAACGCACTATGCGCAGGATCGGCTGTAATTTTTTGCTCCATCGTATCGCCTTAACCGCAGGTTTTTCAACACTTGCAGCGCGTTCAGTGTTAAAGATGTAAACTCTGAAGAACCCCAGCGACTCGTCATCGCCTTGAACGCGCGGCATGCTGGAGGCTTTCAGCATCACGTTGACCACCGTATCAGTTTCATCCTGGCACACGTTGCCAAGTTTCATCGTCGCGATGATATCCGAGGGCTTCTCATGGAGGTGCAGCTCGTAGCGGAACGCATCGGGCTGGGTGTCCTCCTCCATCAGCAGCCGCATCATGAAGCACACCGTCCGCTCACCCTCCACGTCCAGCACGCTGACGGTGAGCGCGAACAGGTGGCCCTTGAAGACGAGATAATGCTGACGGTTCATTACCTTCGATGGCACGTAGAATTCGTGCGACTGCAGAAACTTCTTGTGCGACGTCTGCAGGTGACCCAGGAGCTTCATCCGTGGCAGCATGACGAACGGTATTGGGTCGCACTCGGGGCATTCTACTTCTTCGAAGGCGCAGTTCTTCGTGTGGTCGGCCAAATGATCTTCGCGGATTACCTTGAAGCAAAAAATGTTTTTATGAAAAAGTAAAAAAAATATTCGCAATTTTGAAAGAAAAACATTTTAAAAAAATTGAAAATATGAAAAAAAAAAAAATGTAAAGAATTTTTTTTTTTATAATTGAAAATTTTTTTTTGAAAACTTAAAAAATATGTAAAAAAAATTTTAAAAAATTGAAAAGAATTTCAAACAAAAAATTGAAAAAAAAAAATTTCAAACAAAAAAAAATTATAAAATAATTTGAAAAAAAAAATTTAAAAACTTGAAACAAAAAAATTATAATAAAAAAATGAAAAAAAAAGATAAAAAAATAATAGTAAAAAATAAAAAAATCATAAAAATAAAAACCTTAAGACAATGTGTATTAATACATTTCATATCTTCAAACGCTTTCACAAGATTGGGCAATTGCTGGGTGAGCTCCAGCGGAATGTCCATGGGCTCCCTACAGAAGGGGCAGGCGTTGATCAACGCCGTGCACTTGGAGCACAGAATATGATTGTTCTTACAGCGCTTTGTTTGGAAGAGATATTTGTCATCAGCAAAGCACACTGGACAAGAAACATTTTCCATTTTCGCATTCAACGCCTTCAACGTCTTAATCAAACCCCTTGCGGACTTAAAGTCATTGAAAGCAATTGTCAGCTCAATCCGCTGCTTCTTATTCATCAGCGTGGACAACGTCATCATCGCCTGTTTCGACTTCCCAGCAAAGTAATCATGAATAGTGCTCGTCTCACCCTTCAACTTTCGCTCTTCCTTGGTTTCCTTATTCTTCCACTCGATAACGAACTCGTCCTGCGTGGCGCGATTAAACTGCGGGCACAGAAAGTCCTGGTGCTTGGCAATACCCACTGAGCATTTGTTTTCGGCAATAATATTGATGAACAGGATGAAATCGGTGTAGCCAGATCGGAGAATGTGAATACGTTGTTTTTCCTCCGTTTTCAAGGGTAGGATCAAAACGATTTTGTTGAAGAAGGCTTCATGGGATGCAAAGAGCTTCTTCTTGCAATGTTGCTCCAGGTAGTGATCAATGGTATTGTCAATATTCACTATGGAATCACAGTAATTGCATTTGAATGAACTTTGGCAAGTCTTTGAGTGTTCCTTTGCTTTCTCAAAGGTGTCAATGAAGTGACACTCAGAGGGACTGCTGCAAGGGTATTTAAACTCCCGCAGGGCTAGCTCCAGCGTTGTATTTTGATTGTAGGTGAAACATTTGGTGGACTCCTTGCAATCATCGCATGTGTTCTTACCATCAGGTGTATTCCAAATTGTCGTCCCCAAATACTCCTCGCAGTGACAACAGAGAATCAGCTTCTCATCAAGGATGATTTGGTTTATTCGCATGAATCGCTTCGCCAGCCAATGCATTTTGAAACAACTTACAAGTTTGAAAGAAAACAAAATCGCAAGATAACCTGTTGATATTAAGATTTCACTTATTTCCTTTAAACTTCCACCTCAAGCACTAATTATCACAAGTAGTGCGTGTAAATTAGGCTTGCGCATGAAACTGATGCATTGTCAAGTTAAATAGGATACGTTTTAATCGTTATTATCGTTAAAATCAATGAAATGTATCGAAAAAATAACCGACAACGTGAGCGGTAAAATTTTAACCATTTTAGCGCCTGAACATTAGGTGACCAAATATACACTAAAACTGCGCCCTCAGTGGCAGCTTACATGTACTATTTGGAACACAAAAACAGGGCCGTCTTTATAGTTTTGATAAAAAAAGAAAAACTTACTTTAAACTACATAACGTTAATATTTCTAGTTGTAGCGTTGTTGTAGCGTAGTTGTAGGCGTGCATAGCGATGTGAAAACTTGATCAATACGATTTTCAATTGGCAGCTAACTTATAAACTAGTTTAGATGCCCCTTGAAAAGCCGCAACGTTCAAAGTTTACTTGCCACGCCTTCAAAGATTGATTAATACTACGTAGTTAACACTTTAATGATGTCGATGTTTAAACTTGAGCAAAGTAGTTTTTCAATTGGCAGCTGACTGTCGAATATAAGTCTAGATGCCCTTTGAAAAGCCGCATCGCTCGAAAGCTTTTCTTATTCTTCTTGTTTTTCAATCTTCACAATTTTTACTTTTTATTTAATATGTCTTCTGTTTCGAAGTGATTTCAACTGAACTGAACAAGTGTTGGAATTAAACTGTGAGCTGTTATCAGCGCCGGGGGTATTTTATAGCTGCGGTCAGCTCCAGTGGGCGGATTTGTTACATTTCCGGTCGAGAGGCAGAAAAATTTACATGTTTTCAGTTTTCAGTGTAATCTTATAAACCGTTTAAGTTTTAAAGTATAATTTCAAACACGTTTAATACAACTCAATAATATTTGCAATTTCTGCATGACGTCGTAAAATGGAGGATTTACAGTGATCGTAGAAAAAGTGTTTTAGAACATCGCACGTTCATTAATTCATTAATCAAAATAAAGAAGTATGAAAACGTAAACGTTATAAGCTTATAAGTAATGAAAACACAACTATGTAACTTAATTCAAGTTTATTTTATTTGTTCAAGTTTTAAGTGAGTGTAAAAATAAAAGTTTAATTAAGTTCAGTAATAGAAATATTAATATCGTGTTTAGGCGTTGTTGCGACGACTGCGAGTACACTTATCGGGTTTACATCCGCACAGACATCCGGTGGTTGTCGCTGAGGTTTAAAATGAATCACAAAATGCATCGGCACACACAATAAACATGTTCAAATCTTACAAAATTCACATATCCCTATTAAAGTCCCTAAAGTGTAAAGTAATAACAACATTGCTGTTTGCGATAAGGCACGATTTATTTTTATTTCGTTACTTTCCATGAATAATGCGGCTTTCGAATTCAAGTTTTCACAAAATGATGTAAATTATCAAATCAGCAAATAACCATTTTACATCTTAAGACTCGCAAAAGAGATTAACTTGTGAGCTTTGTGATGACTTTTAAAAAGTTTCTTTTGACAAATATGTCAATGTAACCTAGGTTAATTTGGGTGTTCAGAAAATTTCCAGCACCCTAAAAAGTAGACAAATCTATGTCAAACGTGGTTCAGGTATAAAGTGACACTTTCTAATGGGCATACAAGAAACAAAACATGAAAACATGAAAACCTGTTGCAACTAAGATTTCACTTTTTTCCTTTATACTTTTCCTTCAAAAAATTACACAAATTACCAAGTTAGGTTGGCCAAGTCAGCAGGCAACCAAGTATACACTAAAAAAGGCGCCCTCGTTGCTAGCTGATGCAAACTTAAAATTATTTTTGACAGTTTTTTACATTTTGCATTAACATTAATGTTAATTTGCTAATAATTGTATATTAAAAACGTAGAGTTAATGCATTCTCATAGTATAATATAATTTATAGTATTTTTTATAGTAATTTATAGTATATTTATCGTAAAAATTACACAAATTACAAAGTTAAGTTCGCCTAGGCAGCAGGCAACCTTGTATACACTAAAACAGCGCCCTCATTGCCAGCTGATGCTAACTAAACATTAATTTTAAAAACTTTAAAACATTTTAAGAATAATTTTCACATGTAGTGCGCGAAAATTAGTCTTACGCATGAAACTGATGATGCATTGTCAAGTTAAATTGGATACGTTTAATTCGTTTTAATCGTAAAAATCGAAGAAATGTATCGAAAAAATAACCGACAACTTGAGTGGTAAAATTTTAGCGCCTGAGCAACAGGTGACCAAATATACACTAAAACTGCGCCCTCAGTGGCAGCTTACATGTACTACTATGTGAAAAGCAAGAACAGGGCCGGCTTTACAGTTTTTATAAAAAGGAAAAAATTAGTTTAAACTTCAAACAAGTAAATATTTCTATTTGTAGTGTTGTAGGTGCGTGCATAGCGATGTGAAACCTTAATCAATACGATTTTCAATTGACAGCTAACTTATAAACCAGTTTAGATGATAATTCTAGGTGCTATTTTAAAAGAGGTCGTAGAAAAAATTGTGCATGCACTGTACATTGTTAACATAACCACACAGATGCTTAAATACAAAAATTGACCAATTGAAAACTTACTGAAATATACTCAATAATAAACACCGTAATACTGATGGCAATTCCGGCTATCCAAATGGCAAGCAAGCCGCGAATATGTGCGAACTGCAGTACAATCGGTCCTCCATCCGGAAGGCTGGTGTCCAAGTACGCCAACAATGTGGACATGTTGTTCGTCGCTCGAAATGCATCCCACTCCCACTTCCACAGCAACCCAGTTGTATGCATTCGCATTACGAAGTCCTTAAGCATCGGCAGATACATCATGTATTTTGGATCCGCCAATATAATGCTGGTGTAGGTGGTTTTAAAGATGGCATCCATCGACTTGACATATCGCATGTCAGATGCAAATATCGATTTGTCCGACAATGCGCTAGATACTGCAACAAGTGCAACAAGTTCAACAAAAGTGCAACAAAATTGCAAGAAAAGTGCAAGAAAAGTGCAAGTTACGTAATGGGCTAATACATTTAAGTGAAGGTATTATTCTGTTAGATTGAACGTCATTTTCTGCGAATTTAATGCAATTGAATACAGTAAGAATTGTCGCCTTTAAATAAGTGTTTACGTGTGTAACTAGGCAATACCAATGGCAATATAACCTGCAAGGTCATTTTTTACGGTTTTGACGTGAAAGTTCAATTTAACAAAATGATACGTGTGACTCACGTTTCGTTAAGCCGTAGTAATGAACGGTGGCCTTTTCGGTGTAGGGTAGAAATGCTGATTGCTTTACCCACCGTGCAAAAGCCGTATTTTCATCCGCCTGTAAAATTATAACCTTGAAAATGTTTCTTAGACATTGTTGCCATGTTGTCATTATTCACACTTACACTATACTGATTCTTTTCATATCGACTCCTAGGAATATTAAACATTTCGACTTTAAGAGTCGATCCAGCCAAATCCGCCATGGTGCGTATGTCCTCGTCATAATCGACGGTCATCATCTTCGCCACCACTCCAGAGGAGAAGATTGCAGAGTACAACACAGCAACGATAAGAAGCGAGGCGTGGAGACATCGTGCGCGCATGTAAATCGGCATATTGTGATCGTTGACACTCTGTAGTAGCAACATCGCAAAGACTGCTGTAAATCCAGGGCAGGCTCTGATTTTGAAGATTTTGCTCTCCACCCAGAAGAACAGTCCGACGAAGATGTAAACCGCAATGACACAGAGCCACAGATCGAGTTGGAATACTTGAAGAATTTTCAGCCAATTGAATTTTATTCTAAAAAACACATCTTTAATGAGAACTGTAATTAATGACGGATTGAATACTTTGTACTTTGGTTTGGGGACCAAGAAACTCATAGCTATGGGTGTTACTGGATAGCATTGCATTTGATCCTCTTGACCAGTAACGCCCAAATAACCTATAAAAATAATCAAGATATACATATGCTATGCACTCGCCTTCGGCTCGCCCAGCAATTTATCGTCAATATTCATATGGAATGTAATTTTTATAGTTATAGATTTGAAAGATCATTAGTTAGTAATGGATAAAGTGTAATATGATACTTTTGGGAATAAGCGAGCTGTAGGTGAGGTGCGTAATCAAGCGTCGCATAATATTCTAGCATTTGTGTGCAGGTATTGTATACTAGAATACTTGAGACAGGGTGAAATCGCTAAATGAAGGAAACATCGGCTTTAACTCGCCACTCGCCTTCGGCTCGCCTAAACTTCATAGTGCTGATGTTGATGCAGGTGATGAAATATAATTGTTACAGAGAGGATAAATCGATATGGATGAAGTGTGGTATGATACTTTTTGGGAATAAGCGGGCTGTAGGCGAAGTGGGTAATCAACGTGGCTTAATATTCCATCATTCGTTTGTATTGTATACTAGATCACTTGCGACAGGATGGAATCGCTAAGTGAAGGAAATATCTGTGGTAGCTCGGCACTCGCCTTCGGCTCGCCTCTCTCTCCTGATGCTGATGCTGATGAAACGTAATTGTTACAGAGAGGATAAATCGATATGGATGAAGTGTGGTATGATACTTTTTGGGAATAAGCGAGCTGTAGGCGAAGTGGGTAATCAACGTGGCTTAATATTCCATCATTCGTGTGTATTGTATACTAGATCACTTGCGACAGGATGGAATCGCTAAGTGAAGGAAATATCAGTGGTAGCTCGGCACTCGCCTTCGGCTCGCCTAACCCTCAGCATCAGGAGGGTTATGATACTTGTTGGGAATAAGCGAGCTGTAGGCGAGCTGCGTAATAAAACGTGCGTAAAGTCAATACCTAAGTCAAAACCACGAAGACCTGGTATCTTGGTTCCTTCAAGATAGACTTCATATCGAAGATTCATGGACTTGGAAAACTCCCTCATCATGTTGACCTCAGACCCAATCTTTAGTGCTAAAACCCACCCTTTGTTAATGCTAAAACATATCATTAAAATATGCACACCATACAAGGAATTGCAATAGGTATCCTTTCTCCGCACTTAACCACCAAGGCACCCTCGGTTCTCTTTCTCCGAGCATCGGAAAAGGACTCACGGACCTCACTAATATCCTTAACCTCAAATCGGCCATCTTGAATATTCCATCGGTTCAACACCGTGTGTCTATCCATGGACCAATGATTGAACGCGCTGATGTTGAAGTATGTTATGATCCTGAAACGTGTGAAGCGGGGTGAAATGATAACGCTGGATCTCTGCTAACTCCTATATCTCTATTCCCCAACTCTGCCCCTCTGCAACCCGCCTGGCACATTCCTGGTGCCCCACTCCTGTTCTCCACATTCCTCCCCCGTTAAAAAAATCAAATATAACAAATATATCTCAATACATGTGGTAGTTATCAAATCTATGCGACGGCTTCCCGGCGTTGGCT
>JARJDQ010004093.1:0-16194 GCA_030264215.1 Geostiba sp. GC000077 | reverse complement strand
TTATGCATGATGTAATGTTTGTATATAACGGCCACTCTGTACCATGAATGCATTGTTTAAACGTTTATTTAATGTTTAAAGTTTCAACGTAATGGTAATAATATCAAATTTTATGATGTGGCGAAGATAAACAATAAAGAATAAACCGAGATTACAGAATTTGAAATAAACATAAAACGTTCTCCCATGCTTTACAGGGCGATCCATAAGTCGTGACTTATCCCTGGAGGTTTTATAGAAGGTCTAGCTTGAAAGAAGTACATTTGACGAAAAAATAGGTAGGTATATTATTCTTCATGCCCAGATACAGAGCGTTGAAGTTTCGAAACTTCTTTATAAACTTTGTTTCTACTTATTCTTTTGTTTTAATATAAGATGTAATTGAATGATTATTTAATTTGTTAACTGCACTCGAATTTTAAAATATCATGTTTTCAAATCTATAGTTTTAAAATTCAATTCCTCCAACGATATGGCCAATGGATCAAACATTTCAATTGTAATAACTATAGATAATAAATAAAATAATCTTTCAATTACACCTTAAATACAGAAACAAAAGAATGATGAGAAACAAAGTTAGTAAAGAAATTTATTTATCGCTCCTTATCTTGACCAGGAAGGGGAATTTACTTTTTTTTCACTAAATACAGGGTGTGTATAAATTCGCGGATATTAATTATATAGCGCGATTCTTGTGTTAATTCAGATTAATTCAAAAATGTTCGGAGAGTAATCGTTTCAGCTCTCCAAGAGATCAAAGTTTCAAAGTTAACTTTGTTAATGAACATGCATTTTATTTGCTTAAAACAATATGACGAATAACTGCAATAAAGAATTTATCCCCAAAGCTACATTTACCTAGATTTAAAATGCAAACTAAAATGTTACAGGTTTAAATTGCGTCTGAAGGATTTATTAAACAAAATGTAAATTTGGCAATGTCTCATTTAATACTTATATAATTTATGGATTCCGTGGTTTCACAGTATTTTAACAAAAATAAATGGCATTTGTCATGAGTAATTTGAATTAATTTTATGGACATTTTGTGATATTGTGCAGAAATTTGAAAATGTCTACCATCATAGAATATTATGATATGTACTCCAGTCTTCAGCTTTTGTAATTCAATAGCTAATTCAGCAAAGCATTTAACCTATTTTTATCACTTGTCACCTTCTCAGAGTTGAAATAAAACTGTTTCCATAGCAATTGCTACATATATTTTTTATAATATCTTGCCATTTGTAGTGCGGTATTGCCAGACTTCTATTTCGTTGCGTCTCATGGCCAAACAAAAGACTTTCAGATTATTTTTGAATTAAACTTTCCGTTTCAGAAAGTCCAAGAATCGCGCTCTGTAATTATTATCCGGGAATTTATACAATACACACCCTGTATACTTCTTTCAAGGCTATCTACAAAACCTATTTTTAGCTTCAAGATTAAAAATTGTAAGTTGAAAATTCAATTTCTCTTAGGATTTTGCCAATAGATCAAAAATGCCAATTAGAAAAGTTTCGAAATTTATGGTAAATAACTGTTGGCATTTTCAAATTGTATCTTCAACCAATAATTAAGATTTCTAAGTCAATAGAATTTTTTTTAATATTTACCAAACCCTGAGGTGAGGATTTGTAACAATAAAAAAATGGAATATAATAATTTGAATTTCTACAAGGATAATTTTAAAGTTAAAAAAACTTCTTTTGTTCTAGATTGAAACAAAAATGAAATCATCTTTGTTGATGTGCGTGCGCATGTGGGGAAAATCGGGAAAACGCCAGGGGCGGATGGTAGGGAAATGCATCAGTAGTGGAGCGATGGCGGCGGCGGCGGTCACTGCCCCACCCAGCCGCGAGTGCAGCGCAAAGTAAACAAACCAAGGGGCGAAATCCGCGTTAAATGCGGCCGGCGCGGCATCGAAAATGGTTGAGAACGCCGGCTGTTGTGAGAAGCTCAACAATTACCTGATTGAACTAGGAAAATGGTGAGTTATTCATTCTTTATCACAGTATAAAAACATTAATGTTGACTGTTGAGAAATACCGGCGCTCACTATTGTCTTCGTGTCCTCTAGTCTTCATCGATTTGCAATTTTGCAAAGTTGAAAGTTATAAAGTCATGGAAAGCAAGAAAAAGGCAAAAAAGGAAGAAATGTAATGAATATTTGATGTGTTTTTAACTTTCTAGGTCCGTTTGGCAGAACATAATACTTGGTCAGATCCTCTCGATCATCTTGGTGTCGATGAACACCCTGTCGCACTACATCAGCAGGGATGATAGCACCGTGCTTCCAACTGGACAGGGCTTCCCGCATTACATGTTCCTCTGTGCGGTGTACACCAGCTGGCTGGCATTTCGGCGCGGTGATCAAGGACTTATTCAGATCATCAAGCATCGGGGTTGGCGTTATGTCCTGCTGTGTTTGATCGATGTGCAGGCGAACACACTGCTGTGCTCTGCGCATCAATTTACTACTCTCAGCAGCATTCAAGTATGTGCATTAAAGAAAACATTACTAATAGTGCAGGAGAAATAGGTATTTTGGTAGGATAAAGGCTGCTGCACAACTACCCGTGAACGTCAATCAACAAATCAAAAGCAAGAATTCAGTTTTCAATCTCGTTCACGGGCAGGTGTACAGCGGCCTTAATTCCCATAAAGACGGGGTTTGATTTTTTTGTTGGAACTAAAACAAATGTAATCCCCATCGTTGTGGTTAGTTCCGCCAAACACCAATTTTTTGCTTATATCTCCTGTTTCCTGTACTAACTCATTTCGTTTTAGTTATTGGGATGTGTTGCAATACCAGTGGCCCTAGCGCTCAGTTGCTTAGTCCTGGGAGTACGTTACCGCATGGTGCACATCCTCGCCGTATCCGTGTGCTTAATGGGCATCGGATGTCTAGTATGGGCGAATATAGACGACACCAAAGTGGATGGTAAGAACCAACTCGTCGGCGACATGCTCTGCCTTGGCGGCGCCGTGCTCTTTGCGATCGTGACAGTCCTGCAGGAGCTCTCCGTCAAGAACACCGACGTCGTCGAGTACCTCGGCCTGCTCGGCCTGTTCGGCAGCATCGTCTCCGGGGTGCAGATGATCCTGCTCGAGAAGCGCACGTTGCTGACCATCAGCTGGAAGGACTCCAGCATGCTGCTCTCCACCTTCACATCCTGTCAATTCCTCTTCTGCACGCTGAGTTCCGTATTCCTCATGAACATGGGCACCACCGCTCTGCACCTCTCGCTCATCACCGGCAACTTTTACACGCTGATCCTGGGAATGCTCCTGTTCAATTACAAGTTCCACGCGTTGTACTTCCTCTCCTACGCGTTGGCCATGCTGGGCATTTATATTTACGCCATTAAACCCATTCCCATCTCGGCGAGAATCAACACACATCGACGCCAGTCGCATCCGAACAATCTGCGCGCCTCCGAGTGCCAAATTCGCGAGCATGTTCTGTCCGATAGCCCGGAGATGACCAGCGAGATGATGTCGACGTTTAGCACGATGAACAGCTGCGACACCTACCCGCTCAGCCTCAGTACGAACACCACATTCACATCCTTCTACGGCAGCCATCACAATATACTCAACGCTCAAAACCACAATCACAATCACAACGCCCACAATGCTCACAACACGTTAGGGCACAGTCACCATGGGACCCATGGATATAATCATGGGAATCACGGGAGCCATGGCCATAGTCACACCATGACACTGCCGATGCCGCGGAACGGTAATCACGGCATCAACAACGAGTAGACAAGCAATAGCAATATTTTACCTGCATACTCTGCATACAGGGTTAGTTTCTTCTATGCATTGTTTTAAACGGAACAAGACTTCATCTAATGCATGGATGAGAAAAACTAACTCTACCTTCGTACGCGCATTTACAGGACGTCTTTTTAGCAATGTTAGCACTTTTATAATATACAAAACACGTACCGGTAGAATAAGCGAATAAGTCTCATGTCTCAAGTTTGTGATTTACACTGATTTTACTCACGATGAAGCTCACATCATCAAGAAAATAATTTGACAGTCTTGATCGCTTACCTTAAAAATAACCTAACTTTACAGCACATGGTAAGTTTTAGAACTTTTAATGAAGAAAAAAAATATGTATACAATACATGTATTGCAGTTACAGTATTATATCTTTAATAGCTGTTCTATTCTGGAACAAACACATGAAACGAATACGTCAGACTGATGTTTTCGATTTTTCGAGTTGTCGACTGGTTTTGAATTGTTTTCCTCGGAAATTCGATGAAAATGTTTTAAATAAATCAATTTTTGCCCTAATATACAGGTGTAGGTCCTATCATGATATAGATATAATAACACTATATCAACATGTTGTTTCGCATGTCTAGTAACTGCGGCGCGCAGGCGACCCAGATTTGGACCGTGACCTTGAGCGCGATCTCGACTTCGATCTGGAGCGAGACTTCGATCGAGATCTGGACCTGGATCTAGATTTAGACCGCGCTCGGGAGCCGGAGCGACTGCGAGAGCCGCTTTTTGATCGTCCGGACCGGCTGCGACTACGAGACCTGCTGCCTGACTTACTTCGCGATCCCGAACGTGACCTAGACCTTGACCCGGAGCGAGAGCGGCTACCTGACTTCGACCTGGACCTGGATCTGGACCTGGACCGGGAGCGACTCCTGCTGTGGGAACGACTGCCTGACTTGGACCTGCTGCGAGATCTGCTTTTGGACCCTGATTTGGATCTGGATCTGGATCGGGACTTCGACCTCGAGCGAGACTTGGACCGCGAGCTGGACCTGGATCTGCTCGATCCGGAAGAGATTCGACGACGACGCTTGCCGCCCCCACCACCACTACCGCCGCTTTCATCCCCGCTGGCAATCTTGAGCTGATTGTCATCGCTGTCGTCCTCGCTCGTGGAGATCGTAGCCTTGGAGACGATCCTGCTCTTCTGCTTCGCGCTGAGGCCGTCGTCCTGCTTGGAATCCCTGCCGCGCTTCTTCTTCTTGCCCTTGCGATCCGAATCCGAGTCGTAGTTACGCTTGCGGCCGCCTCCCCCGCTTTTCTTGCGGTCGCCACTTCGCTTTCGTTTCTTCTGCGGTCGCGGCTCGCGATCGCCGCGATTCTCCACATCTGAGCCGGAATCACTGACGTACTGATCTTTCCTACTGCGTCCCTTATTCTTCGCCGGCTTCTCCGACGGCATGTCATTGAAGACCAGCGCATTCTTGGTCTTCTCCTTGTATTCCTGTCGCTTTTGCAACATTTGCTCCTCGGTGACACGCTTCTCTTCTTCCATCCTGCGCTGTTCCTCCAGCTGTCGCTGTTTGAAGGCGATTCGCTCGTCAGCTTGCTTCTTGCGCAGTTGCCGCTCCTCTTCATCGACTCGCCGAGCCCTCGACACGTGGTACTGTGCCTGCGATAGCAAATCTTGACACTGGCGAGCTTCCAATCCAGCAAGGGTAACATCATAACGCATCTTATCGCCGTGCTCCGACAAATAAGTGAAGTACTTGTGTGACAGCCCCAATTCATGCACAGCTTGCAACACTGTCGTCAACGTGGACTTCTCATCTTTCAGAATCTGCGTTGCAAGTCGCTGCAGCACCAAAGCGACATTATAAAGCAACACGGTGTCTTGCGGTGCCACCCTACGCGCTCGCAACAAGACCATTTTAGCTTCCTTGAGCTTATTTGCCTTGAAATACGCACGCGCCAGGTATTGCATAACCTCAACGTTGTTATACTTGAAGAACTTACGCAGACAGTTGTCGTACATCTGAATCGCACTGACAAACTGCTTCTGCTCCACGTAGATATGCGCAATGTTCAGCCAAACATCACAAAAATCGGCGGTAGCTTCCCTCACCTGCGCAAAGATGTCTCTCGCCTCGTTCACCGTACCCTTGTGCGCTAGCACCGCCCCGACGCCATTTGCAGCCCAGATATTCTTCGGATCAAACTTCAGCACCTGCTTGAACATCGACAGTGCCCGCTCCTGATGTCGCTTCTCGCGCTCCTTATCCTTACTGGACTGGTGCATCGTCTGCAGCCATACGTTCCCCAGAGCGATCAACGAGTATGAGTCCTGCGAGGTTGCCGGATTCTTAAGCACCCGCTCGAACTTTTTCTGTCCGGGTCCCCACTCGCTCTTCGCCAGATGCAAGTTCCCCAAGAGCGACCAAGCATCAGGATGTTCAGTGTTGATCTTCAGCGCTTCCTTGAACCAATCCGACGCCTCATAGATCTGCCCCTTGTCGCGCGCCATGCAACCAAGCCTCAAATAACAATCTACATAGTTCGGGTGCTCTTTGATAATGTCCTTGTACAATTTCTCGGACTTGTCAAACAGGCACAACGCTTCGTTTAACCTCGCCAGGTTATACGTAGTTGTCACCGAGATAGAGTTATAGTACTGCGGGTCGTGTTCAGCTTCAGTGCGGGCTCTCGCCAGAGCCTCCTCCAGGTGTCGATGCGCTTCGTCCATGTTCACCAGGCGATAATGCAGCGCCCCGACGTTATTCAAGATCTCCGTCGGTATCTCCGACTGGACATCCTTCTTCAGAATCTTGATCGCCGTCCCGTACGCATTTAGCGAACCCTGCAGATCAGATTGTTCCAAAATCTGCGCGAGCTCAATCCAAGCTTCAATATCATCGGGGAATTGCTCGGTGACCTTCTTCAAGTGACTCTTGGCTATATCCCGCTTGGATTGCGAGGAAGACGACGCATACAACGATCCGAGGATCTTCATGGTCTCATAGTTGCCCGGCTGCGCCTTAAGGACCTTCTCAAAGCACTGCGCCGCGTTCTCAGTATCCCCGCGATTGATGTACATCTGCCCGAGGCCAAAATGCGGCAGTACGAAAGCTGCCGGCGCGAATTGCGTCGCTTGATAATAGTACTGAAACGCTTGGTCATAGTCGTTTTGCACGTGGAACGCACGCGCTAGCTGGTAGCAACTCTCCGCGCGCATTGCTTCGTTCTCAGTGTTGTGGAACGCGTGCAGGGCTAAGTGCTGCACGCGTTGGTAGTCCTTCTTGAAGAAGAAGTGATTGGCAAGGTGGTTTAGGACCATCGGATTGGAGCTGTCGATCGTGTACGCCTTCGAGAGCATGTTCACACCCGTTCTGATGCTCTCAGGCTGCTGCAGGTTCAATTTCAAGATGGCTATCCCGACCAACGCGCCCACGCATTGCGGATCCAACTGCAACGCCCGCTCGAAAGCCAGTCGCGCTTTCTCTTGATTGTTCAGCTTCATGAAGCAATGCCCCATGCCAAGGCGCACTGCTGCCGGACAATTCGGATTCGTCCTCAGCGCTTTCTTGTAAAAAGCCAGCGCGCCGCGATAATCCTTCTTGTTGTAAGCAATGCACGCCTTGCCAAGCAGTGAAGGAATATTATTCGGGCTCTGATTCAGCACGAAGTTAAACTGCGCATCGGCTTGGTCCATTTTATCACCTTCCAGCAGGCAAAAATACGCACGACCCAATAAATGATTCTAAAAGAGTAAATATAAAATTTTCGACCCAAAAATAAGAAATTTTGATTCATACCTGGTCATACATAATAATCTTATCTGCTGTCGTATATAAAAGCGTTGCCTTGTTGAATAGCTCGCGTTTTCTGTCCTTATTCTTCTCCCGATTTGCTTCCTGCACATAATATGCAGCAAGCATATCAAGACCACGCATCTGATCCTTTTCATAGTCCTTGTAAACTACGTTTGCATCAGTTCGTGATAGCTCCAGCATCTTGATGAAGTCGGGAATCTTGTTTTGTTTGTAGTATTCCAACTATGGTGAACAGGTAAATATTAGGATTGCATTTTTACGTAATCAAAGAATACTTACAGCAAGATTCACCCAGATGCTCAGCGGTGAATGTTCTTGTCTTAAAATACTCCATACTTCTTCGCCGTCTGGCAATTGATCCAGACATAGCTCAATTACCTGAGGATTTCATAAAAATTAGTCTTGTTCATGAAAGAATTTTGATGACAAATTTTGAAGGTAAATTGACTCACCTCGTCGGTATCCCGCAAGGGGATTTCAATTGAACCGGACATTTTGATTGTGGTGGACGTTTGGCGATTACATTACCGAGTTATTTTACAATATTGTTTATTGTTTAAGAAAATCGGTGCACAATATTTTAGACTTATGGCACAGATGCACAAATGCCACAAACAAGCTACACAGCAAGCTAAACAGAACCTTAAACATTCTTCTGTTAATTTTTGACAGCTTTGACAGGAAACAATCCAACAGGACGGTATTTAATTTTATTTACTTTCATATCGTTTTAAATTGTTCATTACAAATTCCACGAGCATGAAGACAATAAAAACTGCAATAGATATTCATTAGTAACAATAATTTGTTGCAAGGAGCAAATAAAACTGCATTTTAAGCTGAATTATTAAGATTTAAAATTAAGATTTTATTAAGGCATTTTCTATAAAATTTAGAAATGCGGTTCTGTTCATTCGAGCAGCACTTTTTTGACATTGAACAACGATTGTGATTGGTTAGCGCAAGCACACCAAAGTTTAAAACAAAATCTAACTTTTAGCACACTGTTAGTTTCAAGGCAAGCCTAGATCATTCTTAATTTGTTTCATTTGTTTTTTTTTAAGATTTAATATGATATCGGTACTTTTCTTTATGCCTGTTTGTTGTTTGGATCGTTTGGATGCGTCGCGTGCGCTGCTGTTGGCGTGGGTTGATATCGCAGGGTAGTTTATATCGTAGGGTGAGCGTCCCCTAAAACTGGCGTCGCGACGCCGGCATCGTGCCCGTAGTTACGTCCGTGTCGTCGTAGCGTCCGCGTCGAGTTACCGTCTAGTTTGCGGTCGGCAAGATCGCAACGAAACGTGTTTCACGCAAAAACACATCACTTCATATATGAAACAAGTCACTTTGAAGAAGTCACTTTTAGTCGCCAACTCGCAACAAAATCTTTGATTTAATGCAAGTTCCAAAAGAAACACTAATTTAATTCAGGTGCTGTGGTGTACTGTGGAGAACATTAAGAAACTCGTATTGATTTATTTTTAAGTGATCAGATCAATTTTTGGTGAGTAATAATTCATGATGCTTTTACTACATTTAAAAAGAATTTGTTTTATATTCGAAACTTGATATTGGAGTGGAGCTTTTATTAGATTATTAATCTAGTTTGATTGTTTTTGCTCTTCTACCCGATATCATATTGGAAATGATTGCAAATTCTTGCAAATTGAAGGTTTTTGTGTTCGTTGCATTTTTGTGTGCGCTCTAATTGAAAAACAAAGTCAACAAAAGCGAATTCATTCGATTGTGCGTTTCCTGCTATTCGTCCGAATGTGTATCAATGATCAATGCTTCCTGCTGCATTTCTCGCCGGCCCTGCAACGGCGGCAGCATGATACATGGTTACATGGTAGACGCTTTCAACATGATTTCCATTAGTATCCACAACGGAACGCTCAGAGGTACAATTTAATCTCGGAACGCAGCAAGCTAAATTATCATCGTTTTCTCATTCTACGCTTGATGCCATGATACCAATAATTAGTCGCTGATAGCTCCAATTCCCTTTCTGCTGCTTATTACTCTCTCCTGCTATAAATTTGAGTGCTTTGCATTTTCATTAGTTTTGATGTTTTGATCACTGATGAAATTTGCATTGTTCCTCAATGTTTCAATGTTTGCAAAGCTGGGAAAGCCAGGATGAGCCACTAGGGGCACTATGGCACGTTGGGAAGGAGAAACGGTCCACTGGAGACGCATCCGAGGCATTCGGACAACAATAACACGCGGGACGGCGGGATGGCGCACTCCCGGAGCGGTGGCGGGCCCGGAAGTCTACCGGAGCGCAAAAACAAAGCGCGCCTGCACACACGAGTGCATCTCATCGGCCATCGGCATCGCATTATTCCGCCTCTTGTTTTTTTCGTTCATTTTTTTTTCATTTCGCGTGTTCTCTCATATATTTTTCAACCAGATATCAGCCTGTTATTGTCGGGAACTCGGGGCGGCAAACAGCGCGTTTATTTCATTTCGCCGAGTGCGAAATCGTTTGATATTTCGTTCCATATTATAGCTACATACTTGTTTTTTAATAAGTCACCAGCAGATGCACAGAGAATGAGGGAATGAGGGAATGACATAATTTCACATTCAAATCTACCAAAAAAGATTCCAAAATGTACCTACATTAAAAAATGAAACGACATGAACTTCATCTTAAATTCTGTTGGAATTTCAAAATGGAAGTACATAAAATGTCCTATAAATTGATCTACTTAGTTTTTTTCTGCAACGAACTGTTCTGGCTCAAGCGATAGTTGAAAATTGGAATATTTTGTACTTCTTCGCAAAAACACACTTTTTAATTTTTCATCTTTCTGGGTAGTTTGCACCGTTGCACGGTAACACTATTGTTACTGTTGGATTTATTATTTAATTGCGTATCTAATGCCAAAAAGAACGAGTCGAATAGTGACATCCATAAAAATGTATGATTAGAAATATGTGCCAATGCGAGTATAATTATAGTTCGTAGTCAGTCGTATTACACCCATTTTCAAATATCGCTTGAGCCAGAACAGTTTGTCTAAGGAAAAAATTAAATAGTGCAATTTATAGGAAATTTTATGTTCTTCCATTTTGAACAGAGATGTTTTTACGAAGAGTTCATAATTTTAGAGTTATAAGCAAGTTATAACAAAAAACGAAGATTTTTTCGCCTTTCTTTGCATGTTTTTAAATATTGGGTCACAAAATGTTGTTAACAAACCTTGGTTACGGATTAAGCACCCCAGAAAACATGAGGAATTGAAAAAAATAAAACTTGACTGTATTATTAGAATATTCGAGAAAATGGAAAAGGAATTTTGTAACCCAATACAAATATTAATGAATATTCCGAATACGTTATACGATGTACGAAATTCAGAGGAGATAAACCACAAGCGTGTCGCGTCCGCCACATCGAGCATGATGGCAAATAATCTTTTAATCTAAATTTGAGCAACGCACAGCAACGCGTGTGCGCTATTCATGCACATATCTTCATTCTACATAGAATTACGCATCATACGCTTCGTCCCGTTGGTGGAGGCGCACGTCGTCGGCCAAAATTATCAGCCGCTTTGTACGAACGTACGAACTTTATTACAGAATATGCGCGACGCTCAGCGGTGATGGTAATAAATAAATGGGAAGCGGGCGAAACAATAAACGCGAAGTGTTGAAAGTTGGAGCCATTGGAACGCGTTGGTGCGCATTTGGAAGTAAAATGTGTGCAGGAACAGGAACAGTCGTACAGGATCAGGATACCTACTACTTAATGCCGAATACAAGAATAGAAATACGGAATACCCGAATACCTAAGCCGATTCGGCTTCGGCTTCAGCTTCAGAGCTTCAGCTTTGCATTCAGCAATACATTTGAAGCACATTGAGTGGTGGAGTGTATATCGCCGAGTTTATTATTTCAGACAAAATTAGCCCTCACATCCCATCACCATCACACACCACACAAATCTTATTAGAAGCAATGAAAAACACGTTGCTTGCAAACAAAGGCAAACAAAGGAATTTCGGGGAAAGCACTTGACAGTTATAATGTTATAAAGTTATAGTCAAATCCTCTTATAATAAGAAGAACTTTACATATTTATATATTTAATGTCTTTGTTAACTTATATTCGGAAAATGTGTTGATGAAACTTTCTTGGTAAAATGATGATTTATTGACTTGGGAAATAGTAGATTAAAGCTCTACATTCTACAATATGAGCATTATGAGTATTATAACTTTAGGCTAGGTATAGAACATGAACGTCATGAATGTCATGAAAAAGTTTAAATTATTGTTTATATTTAACATTTTCATAAAAGCACTTTCTCCTCATCCTGAATCCGAATTTCCGAAATTAAATTTTCTCCTCTCTGCTTTCCCCAAGTCTTTTCGTGCCATTATCAAACTTTTGAGTGAACATCAACCTGCTGAGGATGAACCTGCTGAATTTGAAAACAAAAGTTTTTTACATCGAGGATTAAAGGTGGTAAAACTTTCAACACGTAAATTCGAAGGTAGACATTTTTACAATGCCTTGATTCTTGTCTTCTTGACACAAAGAAGTTATTTTACTATGTCATGATGTTATGGTGTCACGCGTCCCGCGTCTTTGATAATATCAATTTCATGCTCGCCTTTGTGGTGAAAGTGTGATTGCCATGTAGGCAGCTGATGAATTCCAACGAAGACGACGACATCGAGGTGAAGTTTGGGTGGCGCGTAATTGCCACACATAAGCACACACGGAGTGTGTAGGCTCATCTCCTCGAAAATTTGTCTGTGCTGGCTCTGCTGACTGGTGACGATGATGACATGTCAGGAGCGCAACTCGAGTGTGGCGTCGACATCAAGAGCAACTTTGCACGCCAATGATAACGCTGGTTTTCCCGTTTCGCCGCCATTAAGGCATCAAAACATCGCCAGAACTCTTGTACCGCTTTCACTTCCCCACCCCTTTGCGGTGCTAGCGGTTAATTTACCTAAACGCGCCAAACTTGACGATTTGCAATTTTCTTGCCTCTTGCGGCTTTTGCGGCTCTTGCGCCCTAACGCGTTTAATTATCATCATCCTCATCATGTCATCATTAAAATAAGAAAATCTCACCTTTTCCTGCTTCAAGAAGTAGAAGTGTGTAATTACCAACATTCCTCTACACTCGAGGACGTAAGGTGCAAGTAATGGGAGCTTTTTGAGCATTTTATAGTTGGAGGTTATGGACTGGTTGGCGCGGAGGAGGAAAGGAGGAAAATCACACACGCAATTTGTCCTCACTCATCCGAGTTTTGTACTTTGCACGTTGCCGCACATGGAGCATTTTCTCTGCTCCAGTTGCCTGGCGGGTACTGCAGCTCTCGTCGCCTTTTTGGGCGTGGGCGAAGGAAGGCGGCAGTTTGGTTTTTCGTGTAATCAGGCTTTGAGCGCAACGCGCAACGCCTTTGAGCTATCATTACGCCATCATCTCAACACCACATCCTCTAGGACTATATAGGTGCTAGAATCTAGGTGCTTTCTTTTACGTGTTCTGAATCTTAGCAACTTTGCCAGCGATAGCATCTTGAATGCCGTTTAAACTCTCCCAGAGTGGATATTATTAGACATTTTTTAGACATATTTAGTAAGTAAGCCAGGTGTCCCACGTTAAATTCGAACCTTTGCTCTTTTAGTTTTAAATATATGAATTTTTTCGGAAAGCATGCAATCGTCACTTTTTCAATAAATTTTGAAATATTTTGAAACACAGATAAAACAGATAAAAAACATATAAAATCATTAGAAATGAGAAATACATCTCAATATCATCAAAAGTATATCATTCCATTTTAGAAAATGTTATTTTTTGTAATAGCTGTTTTGTGTAGCACCCAGTATAATTAAAAATGATTTTAAGTTGTGCCCCTCTCAATTCTACACAACTTTTATCAACATAGTTTTTTTTAATTCACAGTATTTCTATACAAAACAGAGGTTCGAATTTAACTTGGGACACCCGGTATGTAACAAACAGTTTGCACTTTGCAAAGTATTCTATTGTTCTAATGAAAGTGTATAAAAAGTTGCATAATATTCACTTAAAAACACTAGATCCGCATCTTCTCCCGGCGCCTCCACAAATATACAAACAAACCTACAAAGGTACAAAAATACGATTTACTTACAAAGTGTTTCATTTAAGGCTACACAAAGAAAAGGATCGAATTTAGAATACAAAATATTCGACAACTATGGATTGTTTGACCTTATTTTTCAAGATATCGCTTCTTCAGTTTTCTTTAACAATGTGATGTTTTGTACTAAACGCCTAATAACTCAAATTTGACAAGTACCATAATTATGAATTTAGCATCATTGGAAAGACCGTGAAATTTCCTTTAATTTGATATATTTCGCAGTGCATGTAAGATGCAACAACAATCAAATACATACCGCTCATTGGCAAGAGAAATAAAAATTTGTTTTGAAAAAGTAATTGGTTAATTTCAATGTGCAATAACTCATAAACTTACAAAATTGTGAAATAAAATTTTCATCGTGCTAAGTTGGAAATTTCATACCCTTTCCAGCGATGTAATTGCATGTTCAAAATGTTAACAAGCTCATTAAGTAATCAACAAATGTATCAACAAAAACACGTCTGGTGGAGGCGCCAGGAGATGCATGTGTTTCTTCATTTGAAACTTTTTGCAAGAAAAAAAGCATTTTGCATGCTCAGATTTTTCTAGACTTTTAGTATGTCAAAAAGTTACAATCAACGAACTAAAAAAAAATTCAACCCCCGTGTTTGTGGGAATTTGTACCTCCTAAAAACTTATATCTCCTGTACTATGTTGTTAGATTGCTTGTTGTACTACAAACTACCAATTCTTATCGTAGGTTCGTAGGCTTACTTTTTTAAGTATAATGTTTCATGTTGAGATGTAATGTATCGTAATGTGATGTGATGAAATGTAATATTTTCCATTTTCACATTTCCCGAGCGAAAATATCGAAGTCGTAAGCGAGAGGCATTCAAAACGAATCAAGCGTGATTTCTTCGATTCCCCTTCTTTCAGCAAGCTTTTTGTGCAACTACAAATCGCATAAGGGGGGAAGGAGAAGCAGGACAAACGCAACATTCCCGGAATTGCAGGAATTCCTGCCCGCACTTCAATCGAGCGTTATCAGCGCACTGCAACCGCCCTGGTAACCGTTGCGAATGATGCGTCATCACAGGTGTCATTTGCTGAAATGAAATCGCGCAATTGGAATAAGCATCAATAACCGTATCGCATTCGCCCCGCGAAAGAAAAACACCTTAACATCTACCCAGTAAGAATGTATGTAGGGTCGTGTGGTGAACCCTGACACGATGGTCGTGTTTATCGCGTGGAAAGGTGGAAGGTGGAAAAAAACCGGCAAATTGCCACAGGTAGTTTGCGTGAGAGTGAACAACGCGTCTTGCATCCACAATTCGAATGAACCGAAAACCGCCCCGAACGATCAAAGACGAATGGCGGCTGGAGGCAAACAAGTGGAAAATAAACGAACGTCGTGGGCGGAAAATGTTGCGAAAAATGTCGCTCTACAACTAACAAATATAGCACAATATTGGATTCGACGATTTATAGATTTGAAAATTCCACAATAGGTTCCAAGGTGGTCCATTGGAAATGAACCGAATGACCGTTTTTTTACCCCTAACGTTCAGGGGTTTTCTTGCAAGACAATAAAAGAAGCAATGAAATTTTCTGCGCCAAAGATACGTACGAGCCTCAAATTACAATGGTAAAAAGAACAAAAGAACAAAAAAAAATGAACCAGAGGACCAGAGAACCGCATGGAGGTGATGCGTGACGAGTCCCATGAAGAGAGCACCCTTAAAAAAGCGAGCGAAAATAAAAAGCAGGACGACCTCTGAGACCCCGAGAAGCGTCGACGCTCTCAAGGGAAATAGCATTAGTTCTATTAGGTGAAAAGATTTGTATTGTTAAGGTTTACGTCCGTTTCACGGGGTCGAGGGGCGAGGGTGGGACGTGCGTGCGTCCCGGCAGGACGAAACAGGACTGACGCGCAACCCTCCAGAACGTTTTGTCCTGTCGCGCTGTCGCCTCTCCACACACTTTGTTCACTGTCCACTGTCTACTGTCCAGTGCTGCTTAACGCGGTGATACTCCTCTTGCACTGCAAATAGGCCAGTGGCAGCTTTCAGAAAAGCTCAGGCTCAATCTCTAAATCCTGTTTATTCACAAGACTCGAGTGAAGAGTCAAATTTAGGAAAAAGATTTCAAATTAGAATGGAGCGAAGAAAATGAGATTTGGCAATTCGTGTTGGTGGAGGCGCCGGGCATAGACTGAGTTTATCTATTTGACAATCCATTGTACACGAAACGCACTTTGCAAGATTTTTCTTGACTTTAAGTATGTAAAAGAGATACTATCAAAGAACCAAAAATGCAATCCACATCTTTATGGTAAGAAATTAAATAATCTTTAAATTAAAACCTAAATTAAAACAAAATAATAATTAGAAACAAAGTTGACAAAGAAACTTTATCGCTCTGTTTCTCGGCCATAAAGAACAATTTACTAACTTTTTTTGCGCTGAATGTACTTCTCTCAAGACCATCTATAAAACCT
>JARJDQ010004092.1:0-10285 GCA_030264215.1 Geostiba sp. GC000077 | reverse complement strand
GAACTGCTCTATATTGACCGTTCCAATATTCAAATAATACATTTTTAAAGTTCACGCTAAATCAATGTGATCCTGATAATTTAAACTCAAAGCGCTCAAAGTTAACGCTTGCGAAAAGATATCGATCATCAAGGCTGCTTGCTCAAAAGCTACAAATACAATTATAAGTTCTATAGGTTCATTTGCTTAAGTAATATAAATATAATGTGTCTTCATATTTGCCTATTCCTGTTTACCATTTCAAAACTGTTAATTTCCTGTTATCTCTAACGAGTTTAAATTGTTATTGTTAGCGATAAAATCAGTATTATTGCAGTACCCTCATTAAATATGATAACTATAAAGTAGTGCAGTGCTCTTCAAACGTTATTAATTGTTTGCTCAGCGGAGTAAAGGAGTAAATAAATGATGCAATACTTATTGTCTTAAGAAATGCTTGAAAACTTGAAAGTAATAATCGTTTTGTTTGTCAATTAAGTCGAAAAGTTCACATTACTTATGCACGCTAGCTGCTAAGCTAAATAGCTAAACGTTTGCAGTTGTTGCGTTAAGTTGACTTCTGTTGAAACTTGAAAGAGCTAAGGCAAGAAATCGACAAACAGTAAATACCGGTAGCTTGGAGGCAACTAATTTAAATATGTCGATATGTGAATTAACTGCGAACTGAAGAAGTGATAAAACGTGTGATAAATCGAAATTGCTGACAGCGACGCCCATGCATTTACCTTAGCTTTTACACATACTTAAACTTTTTAATGCAAGTCAATCCAATGCATATAACAAAACTCCAGTAATATATCCGCACTTTATTGTTTCGTGTTGTAAAAGTTTAAACATTTAATTAGAAACTTATTCCTACACGTTTTGCACATCCAATAAAAACCACAACATTTATAATTACTCAATATTATTAACATTTTACAAGAAGCTGTTAAAGTACTTTTACTTGCATTTTTTAAAATGTTATATAGTTTTCAATATAGCAGTTCTAGCTCACGTTTTTCTTGTAATGTCTCACGTTTGACATTACATTAAGTGATTAGATGATTTGATTCTATTATGTTTCATATCTTTTGATTTAATTATTTTTTAATGTTTAAATTTTGATGCTGCAGATTGAAGAAGTCAGTTTAAAAATACATTAAAATTACCGTCGAACATTCGAAGTCTTCGCCAGTTAAGTTAAATATCATGACAATTATGGTACTTATACAACATCATCACGATCATGAGCTTTGAGCGTTTACTGCATTGTTAAAACGAAGACTAGATTGGCAAAAAAAATCATATAATTTGCATAAAATTACAAGAACCAACAATTTGGTTGCATCAGTTTCCAACGCTATAATTGTTGTTTAGGACAATCAAGGACACCGATTATTTAATCGAGTCGACAATGAATTTTGTTGGGGAGTTGAGCTCAAGTCTTCATTAGAATTTAGGTAGGCTTAAATCTAAAGACTTCGACATTGCCGATGGCCAATTTTCACTTGCAATGGCAAAGCAATCAATAAATTATAATAGAACACCAACGACCAACCATCAACCAAACACCTGAATTGGAAACAATATGTAAAGGCAACACTGTGGAATGTTGAATGGTGCGCAACATAAATGTCCACGCATAAAAAGGAACCTGTGGTAATCAATTTACAATATGATTGCACAATTAGTGAAAAAGGTGCGGCTTCAAGAATTCGCTTAATAATATGTCTTAAGGCAAGTCGTCAAAACGCCAACAGCGTAAACAGCGAACTGAGAATAAGATATAGTAAAATTTGATGTTTTGATTTTTGTACAGATTGATGCAATTTTCACTCGGGCAATTTTCCCACACTCTGCACTCAACTGCAACTAGTTTAGTTTTTATCACAAATAGATAAGTGCAATGCCGGCGCAATCATTAGCATCCTGCTAGTGCCAGCATGCGCGCTCACATCAGCTCTCAACATGCGCACAGGAGATTGCATATTTGAATAAAAGTAAAAGTGGGCCCTTTTCCTCGCTTCGTATAGTGGAACAACAACTTTACAGTTCGCACACTGTGCACTCGTATGTGGATGCAGTGCGCAACGCTTTTGCAACGCTGCATGGCTCTCACATACATAAAATTAAACCTATGCTATGTTGGTGGTTGCTGGTTGGGCACAGCAAGAAAGTGTGGTACAAAGTAGTCGAAGTAGAGTAGTAGTAGATGTTAACTAAACTCATGCGTTTTATGGTCATCCTTTGCAACTCAACCTGACTCAATCTAAATCAGTTCTAATGCAAAATGATCATATACATCCGCATCAAGCTGCAGTTTTACTGCTAGCATTGCTATTGGTACTGGGAAGTGGGAAGTGAAAGATGCATTTGAAAGTGTTACAAATTCCAAAACTCCAAATACAAAGTGGATCACACAAACGACATACCTTAAAACCTCAGAAAATGTAAAACTAAATTCAGTACAATATGAATCACTATAGTATATTGCGTACCTAGGGCCAAAACTCGGTCTTTCAAATGTTTGCCCTTGGGCTTTTTTATTCCACCAGCCTAGAATATTTTATTTTCGGTTCAAAAATTAGGACCGAAAAACATGTTTTGTATACGTTGATTAAATTAATAAAATACAGGGTGTGTGGAAATTAGTGCAAGAACTTCATGTGGCACTTTCGTTATCAAGCAAAGGCAGTTTTCTCTTAAGTCACAACTAATCAGAATTATTAACTTTTTTAAACATCGAACTAAATTCATTTACAAATAATTCAAAGAAGCTCAGTATTCCATACCTCCCGTATAATTTTGAAGGTTCGAAGAGTTATACGTGTTATAACTTCGAAGTCTCAGCGTGATATTTTCTTAATTCATCCACACCTCAATTTCTCAATCAATTCTTAAATTCAAACACCTTAAATGCCATTTGTCTTATGACTATATGGTTATGCACTAATCACATATGTACATATTAATCATCGGTAACACCCTATTTTGTCTATTAATATCCTGACATTTCAAATTGCAATGAAAATATTATAGTGTCATGGTTGATGGGCGAAGTACTTCACTCGTATCGTTTTCATACTTAGCCGTTCTGATTACATTCTTTTTAATTGAATTAAAGACAAAAGTCACCAGGCATGCCATCATCATTAAAAATGATTATAGTATATAGTATATATATAATTATACTGCTTCAGCATTGAACATATGACCATAAAAATTACACTCAAGAGGTACAACATGTTAAACAACACATTCCACGCGACATTACTGATGTTTGCAATAATCAAGCGACAAATAGAAAGAGAATTACATTTTTACGATTCATAAAAATAACCGCTTAACAATGTATGTTGAATTTTTTTTTTTTTCATTTTGACATTTATTTTGTTGTGAATGCAGTTGAACTTGAACTTGTGTCTTGAGTTGATGAACCAGAGTTCAATTGCGTTGTGTCGGCTGGCACAGCAACGTAATTCATTTTTTATTCCCATCCTGAGACTAAGAGCCGCTTCCAAGTCATCCATTTCCTATTATGATGCACTCGCCCATTATTCTGCGTTCTGTTCTACGTATCTGAGTGTAATTTCATAATTCTCGGATATTATTCGATACAGTCGCACTGGCAGTCGCACTGCGTGCAGCTCGTAATCATCACCGTCCTCTGGGCGCCATTATAACAAAATGTCGGCTTCCGCATGCCAGGAAGTCACTTAGCGTTCATCCGCAATTTTAACCTCAACCATGCCCAACGCAACATATGTGATTAAAAACACATTTAAAAAAAAACTGGAAAAGTAAGAAAGAAAACTTAAAATCAATAAAAATTAATAAAAAATGTTTTTCTACGACCAGTCGTAAAATGTCAAAAAATATATAATTTTGTAACATTGTAATTTGGTAGTCGTAGAAAAACAGCTTATGTAGAAAGTGTATTTTCTACACTAGCTATATAATAGTAGTTTTTCTACGACCATTCTTAGAATAGCTGAGAATCTTTAAACCCTATATGTCCACTTAGAAAATGTCACTTGATGACAGATTGATATTTGACATACATTTGACCCTCATTTGTCTACTTTTTGGGGTGTTGATAACTTTCGGCACACTTTGCGGATTCGAGATTATCTTGATCTCGTCTTGATCTCATCTCGGAATTCGAGATCGATATCGAGTTCACTACTCAGAATTAACCAAAGAATTGCGCCAAGTGTAGATTGACACGCATTTCGGGGATACCCTGTATTGCGGTTACAGAAAAGTCTATAAAAGTAACCAAACATGAAACAAAAGTAATAAGTGCACTTCTTAGGGGTAATCTTAACATGTTGTCATCATTATTATTTTGTGCGATTTCCTAATTAAATAACATAAAATATAAATCTTTCTATTGTGAAAGCAAAGTTCTCATAAAATTGATGTTGAGTAATTTTTACATATCAAAGTTATCATCGTCAGCAGCACTAATGTTCTCTGCGTTTCTTTATTTCGCAGGTTAATCAACTGTAACGGTACCGACTACACACACTACGTGCGCAACGCTGCTCACCCATTGCCGGCGGCGAAGCCTACCTGCCGTCTGCAGGACACACCATCGATCAGGGAACAGATCGCCGATATTCGATCGGCGACAACCGGGCGTGCGGTGCGGCAAAAAGTTTCGTGCAAAGTGATACAACACAACTTTAATCCACTGTACTGTCTCGACCAACGCGAAGTTTTCTTTGCGGAACTGATCCAGTGATCAGTGATCGGTTACAAAAGAGACAAAACTTTAAAAGTGCGACTAAACCATTTGTGACACATTTCTTTGGACACTTGAACATGGCACGAAGATAGATAAACTTTGAAATTGGACACAACGCAAATTGCTATCAATTGTAAGTATACGCAGCTTAAAAGCTTTCGTTACATTGTACATTGTTTATTAACTTCGTCTAAAGAGCAAGGCATGACAACACGTGCTGTGTGAAGGTGCGACTCCTTGAAATTTGATGTGAACTTTACGTGACAGTGTGAAATAAAGTAGAAGACTCAAAGAGTGTGAATTACGGTAATTTGATGTAATTTAGAGGCGTTTATCTTCTGTTTAGGCTCGTGGAGCAATTTCACACACGAAGGAGTTCAATGGGTCAGGAATTTAAATAATTTATAGCTTCAAATAACTTTTGATGATAGAATTGGATTTATGCAATTATCGACTAATTTCTCACAAGGTGTGAAAACCTTGAATTTTAAAGTTTATTACATCTGGTTTCAACATTTTCAATACCTTAAAGTGAATTCAATCAAAACTCTATGCAAATCATTCTATGATAATATGTAGTTATTATTCTGCTTTCAGCCGAGAGCTGGTAACTGAATAACATTCTTGAGGCTTTGGTCATCGGCATGTTGCTAGCCAGGTCACATATCATGAATCATGAGTCTTAAGATCACAAGCCATAAATAAACAAACCACTTCACTTGCATTGCACGCAAATTATGAGCATTGTCTTGGTCTCCAGGCGAGAACTAGTCTTTCTTAAGTTAAACTATGCCATTCTAAGATTTCCAAGATATGTTATTTATTCCCATTCTGCAGGCGAAAGAAAGTGAAAATGAGTAATATCCTTCATCGCAAAAACTGTCCTGAAATAAGAATAAGAAAACAACGAGCAAACCAAATATTTTATTAAGTGCATCGACGCGAAACTGTTACGTGCAATTATCTATTCAGCACGCATATTGAGGCATCGGAATCACTTTTCGGTATAAAATTTAGTCCAAGTTCACGGACGTGCAGCCGATGTTCAGTTAACGCCAATCCTGTACAGTGTACTACAAAACTTTGATGCCATTGAGCGATTGAACAAAAGGAAACAAAGGAACGGAACGGAACAGAACTTGCAAACACAAATTGGCAACGTAAAAAATATGTAAATAGGAGCAGACTACAGACTACTAACATAGATTGCGATTAGCCGCTTTCTTCCTCTGTGCATCGAATTTTTTTCGATTTTATTTCATTTCTTTCAATGTTTCAATGTTTCAATGTTTGAATCTTTCAATTTCATTCTCGTTGCGCTACTTCTTTGTCATTTTTTTGATATGCTACGCTTTGTGCTCTTGTGAGCTTCAACATTTTATTTATGCACACAAGACAATAAAGGTTATTGCATTCGCAGGTTACGATGTTACAATGTTACATTTTTAATTCATATAGGCTCGATGAACAATTTGTTGCGCCTTTTTCGTTCACCTTCACCTAGCACCTCATGTACTCGCTATCGCTACACTTGCTACTCAATGTTAATAACGCGTTGCTTTCTGAAAACGGTACGCCTTGATCCGATGTTTGGTGTTTGACGCATGCGTTGGCCAATTTGCGCTCTAGGAAAGGAAAGGGTTCTATGCGCACGAGCGCGGATAAAAGTTAGTATCGCTTTCTTAGCCGTTTTTCATCGTTAACTACTTGGAACGCTAATGTGGAGCAAAGCGTATGAAATATGAACTGAACATCTTAAAATGAAAACAAAACAAAACAAGCAGTAGAAGAAAGGTAGCTTCAAAGAAGTGGCTACTTTTATACCGAATCGTGCATGTCGTGGCTAATTATTTCGTGATTTAGTGATTTTTTACTTAGAAGCAACAAAACTTAAGAAATACACATCAAGATTGTAATAAACAATGTTTGTTTGTTTAAGTGTTTAACAATTAGCTAAGACATTATGATAAAACATTACGAAATTATGGTACCACCTATATATTATTTAAAATTTAAAACTTTTGTAGGAGTTTGACCTTACGTACTTATTAATATTTGTATTGTCTTGATTCCAGAACCTCAATCAAATATGAAGCTCAAAATGAAGACAAAGCTAAAATCATCCATCATTGTAATTTTCCTCGCCGTCTTGGTCGCATCCGCCTCGGCACAATGTCCTTGGCAGCGCGAAGTCGTCGATTTGCAATCCGCCTGTCTGTGCTCCTACAACCTCGGCCACGAGCTGAGCATACAATGCGACATCGTCGAGTGGCCCAAACTCATCACCTCCATGCACAAATATGCCAAGTCCACACCCATTGATCTCCTCTACGTGAACAACTCAACGATCGGTTCCCTTAAGGATTCCATCTTTGCCGGATTGGAAGTGCACAATATTCAGATGTCCGGATGCAAGCTAAAGACCATTGGGGACAATGCCTTCAAGGGTCAGGAGAAGTTCCTCAAGAATTTAAACCTTCAAGATAATGATCTCACCGAGATCCCCATACAGAGTTTGAAGGATTTGAAGACACTGCAGTTGTTGGACCTGAGTCGGAATCGCATTGGAGGTGTTCCCACTGGTGCGTTCCAGACATTGAGCAAGTTGACCACGTTGAAGTTGTCGGACAATAATGTTACCCTGGCACCTGAAGCTTTAAAGGGGCTGGAGGGTTCGTTGAAGAACCTGAATCTCAAGGGAACCCGACAGAAAGAGCTTCCGGAGGCAGTGCGAGGGATGAAGACCTTAGCGTTCTTGGACTTATCGCAGAATAGCATCCGGGAGTTGCCTGGAGATGGTGGTATCAAGACGTTTGAAGGACTAGAGGCTTTGACTGCGCTGAATTTAGAACGAAACTTGATTCAGTCCCTTGGAGAGAATGCTTTCTATGGTGTTAGGAAGACTCTGAGCTCCTTGAGTTTGCTCAATAATTTGCTACCGGACTTTCCCATCGAAGCCATGCAGGAGCTATCGGAGCTCAGGGTCCTTGATATTGGTTTTAACTTATTGACGGATTTACCAGTGAACTCCTTTGTTGGTAATCCTTCGATTACTTTGCTAGCGTTAGATGGCAATCCCTTAGCAACGATTCCCTATGCTGGTTTGAGTCATCTCAACAGCACGTTGAGAGGGTTAAGTCTTGGAGGTCGTTTCCTCCACTGTGATTGCCGCTTGGCTTGGGTCATCGACTGGATCCGCAATGGAGACCTCCAAGTAACCAGCCGAGAGAGGAATCCACAATTCTGTGGCAGCCCGCCGAAATTCCGAGACCGTGGTTTCTACAGTATCCAACCCGAGGAGCTGACCTGCAACAATCCCCATGAAGGTGTGGGAGTTGCTACAGTTGTAACCGCCGAACTGGACGATGTCTCAGTCGCGGAAACCATGCCAGTGAAGACCACAGCAGCCTCCACAACCACCACGAAGAACCCAGAGCAAAACGCAACTACCACCACAAGTACCACGAGTACAACAAAGAAGACAACAACAACCCAGACGACTACCTCTACGACAACAGCCAAGAGCGTCAAGGAAACAACGACCACGTCTTCCACCACACAAAAGGTCAACAACAAGACGCTTTCCAGAGGTTCTACAATCCCACCGTGGAGAACAAATCAAAGTCATCAACAAGCTCGGCCTAACCTAGTCATGGGTTATCCTGGTAGAACCAAAGCAGAGGAAGAAAACGAAGTCATCGTAAAAAGCGCCTATAGACAAGACAACTCCGTCATTATCAACTGGGGATCGGAAACGGCCAATATCCTAGGATTCCGGGTAGTGTACCGTCTCTTCGGGGACAAGAGCTTTAAGCAAGGACCACCCTTGGAGGCAAGCGAGAGAGAGTTCAAGATCAAGAACGTACCGTCACAGGTAAGCCAGTCTTGAGTGAAATCTACATTCTTGTAACATTTATATTTAGAAGTAATGATCTAAATACTCCAACGGCAAGGCAAAAGTCACTTAAATCTTAGAAAACGCGAGCAAATTGCTAATTTTACAGTTAGCCGCTGTGCCCGTGATATGAGTAGCATCGTGAGTAGTCGAAGTGTTTGCATTGATCTCAATTCGCGCTTCACGCGCACAAATTACATCGCTAGTGAGTGCGTCTCCGCGTCTTCGTGGCAATTTACATGCATTTGAAGTGATTAGCCGGCAAGACGCCGCACTATTAATTGAATGAATGTCAAGCGAATTCATGCAGGCAAAGAAGTGTGTTGATGGCCATAGAGTCATTGATACTGCGACAGGAAGTTGACTATTTCATTAACATAATTGAGGTTTATTTGATTCTAATTTGCAAATGCACTTGATGCATTTTAATTCAACATTGAGAAGCAATTTTCCCGATGATCGCCTAATGACTTTTAAAGGAAGAAAACTTTACATTTGGTTGGTTGATAATCAAAGCATCAATGTGTAAGAAACTTCGAGATTCCCATAAAACATGATAATGGTTGTTTGCAATGTAAATAACTTCACTGGTGAGATTCTTCGGCAGATATAGTCGAGTTATCGCCTTAATCAAGAAGTGGATTAATGACGTTCTATCGTCGGCGATTTGTCCACATACAAAGAGAGCTCCGCGTGTATAATAAAGCGATAATCGTTTGTTTCTCGACGTTAGATTTCTCGTTTCTAGAGCAGGCAACAGAATTTCGTAATTTCCGCGAAATTAAAATAATTAAACTTTGTTCCATGTTCAGCTTCAAGTCGTAACATAACATTCGTAACATTTAAGATCATTATCAAATAAACATCGGCAAGGTAAAATCTAAAATCAACAGTATAAAAGCGAAAAAACTGGCAAATGCAATAAATCTTAATTAAAATTCAATCATGATCCAAAACAATATTGAGATTCAAGATTTGTCTAAATTTCTAAATATTCACATGTAATGTGTAATTTATTGAGTTTAGGCAGTTTTCCTACCAGCTCTTACGTAATTCTCCACAACGTCAAAATCAATTAGATCCACTATGATTAATTTAATCTAGTTTTGAGTATAAAACTATCACTCACGCATTGTGAATCATAACAGCGATTTTGGTTAAAATATCAGTAGTCCTGGTCCTGGGTATTATTCCAATTTGGAAATTAAAGTGAAATTATTTCCAAATGTGGCATTTTGCAAAGTTCAATCAACACGAAACGAGTGAGTATTTATGATTTATGTCGGCGTGTATGACCCGGATTAATTACAGGCATCACGAGACTTGATACGTGATACATGACATGACAGATTACTTTTATCCGTGAGCATAATGGATGGTTTATGATTGGATTAAGCACAAGTTTAAGAGTTGCGGCAAGAGTTGAGGTATACATTTTCCTATGGTGGGGGTTACGGTCGCCGCAAGTCCAAAGCGCTTGCCAACAATCATAAACCGTCCTTTATTGAGGCATTACGTTCGTAACTTCCTAATGAAATTAACATTTTTCTACAAAGAGTGCAATTGCGCACGCATAATCGTTCGTGAATTGTTTCATTTTTAAGCAGTGCGTGAAGAATCAATGCAAATTAAATGCAAATCCTATTTTTCCACGCGTT
>JARJDQ010004071.1:0-12071 GCA_030264215.1 Geostiba sp. GC000077 | reverse complement strand
GCAAAATAAAGTACACTTTAACCCAATGTACTTTGAATGATACCAAACCAGCACGTTTTTGCCCTAACCATAAAGTTGCGCTTTACAATAAAGTCCACTAATAAAGTGCACTAGAAAATGTTCGAGTGATGTGAAACAGAGGTCGTGCATGCGCATATGATCGCAACTTTAGTAAAGTGCACTGAATTTGGTTGAAAGATATGGGGGTAAGAAAAAAATTATACTATGGTGTTAAGGCGCCTTTCCAGTTCGCTTTTAAACGCAGCGTTTTCGCGTTTTTTTCAAACTCTGGCACGTGATTGGTTGAAATCTGACATTTTCCCAAAGAACGCAAAAAGTCGTAAAAGCTAACTGGAAGTCGGGCCTTAGACGTTATTTTTACTTCTATTTAAATTAACTGAATTCAAATTTAAAAAAAATCTGGTTAGATGCTGTATATAAGAAAAAAGTGACTTTGCATCTTAGATTTATTATCTTAGTAAAAGTCTTCTCATTAGCGAGATAATTCGCCTCCAAACTTACCGTCGGTGGCGCCACTTTAGCATAACGAAACAAGTCAAACAAATCTCAGCTGTTCAGAACCAAGTTATGCCATTGGCTATGTTCACTCCAATGACTCTATGTTTGACTCGCTTCAGACCTTCCATTTTCTGACAGCAGACGGCGTTTGGTTATGTTTAGAGGCGAATAATGTTTTGAAATTTTAATAATTTAAAAAATAATTTACGTATTAGAGTATATCCTTACTGGGGACGATAGTACACCTCAATAGAAGAATTTAAACAAAAATTATCTTGGTAAAAGTCCTCTCAGTGGCGAGATAATAAATTTTATTTTTATTTGTTAAAGATTAAGAAAATTATTATCTCATCAATGAGAAGACTTTGACTAAGATTTTTTTTGTTTAAATACTTTTGAGGTCTACTATCCTCCACTAGAAGGATATAGACCGAATGGTAAATTATTTCTTAAATGTTAAAAATATAAAATTATTATTATCTCGTCAATGACACGACTTTTACAAAGATGATTTGTTTGTTTTCTACTTAATTTCAAGTATACTAACATCCCCTAGAAAGATAAAGTCAAGACAGTAAACACCCAGTATATTAAGATTTTCAATCCAGAATTAACCAAAGAAAAGCACCACGTGAACCTCTTACATTTATTTTCACACAGACTGTATACACAGTGTTCATTTAATATGGGAATTACGTCATCGATCACCTTGTCGTCATGGCAACAAAGTTCGGAATCCTAGCATAATTTATAATGCAACTTCAAATTGTTAAAGGAAAAATATAGTGTTGTTGTTTGCAGCCCTAGCTTGCATTCCTAGCTCGTCCTTTCGAATGATACGAAGCAAGAAACAAAAAGTTTTTCAGAAATATGGAATATATAATATATAAATATAATTATATATTAAATGCTATCGACCATTGTTGGACTTTCCGCTTAAGTGGAATATTTCTTATAGTTAGTTTCTTTGAGAAAAACAACTGTGACAATCCGAAGGACTAACGTGTAGACGCATGAAGCTAGTATATTGAAGACTCTCGTTTTTCCGAAATTATGTCCTAAAGATAAATACTGCTTAGGTTAGGATATGAGGACTTTGAGGCACAGGAAGCGCATGTGTTGAGGTCCACAGGGGAAGCCTCTCTGCGTCTGTTTGTTTACCAATCTAATGTTCAGTCCTTTTGTCCTACCCAACGCCATCCTGAGGACTTACACCTCTCTCTTGCCTCCAGTAGAACGTGTTTGACGCTTCATGTACGATTGGAAACATTCAATATCTATTGAATAAGGACGTCATAAATTATAAATGTTCTGTGGGCTCTTGGGATAGAACCATGAACTTTTGATATTTGATCTACAACGAAAGTGCTTAAAAAGAAATATGAATCAGGTCGACGAACAAATTATAGTATATTTCAAATATTTTCAATTCATTTTCAAATTCAAATTGCAAGTAGTCTAACATAACGTTTAAAGAAAACATTTAAACTGATTTTTAATTTTTCTAACAAAAAATTTAACACATTTATGTATTATTTCTGCGCATCTCTTTTTTATCCTCGATTACCATATCCATTGTAGCCATATGATGGTCGACTACCACCAAATCCTTGGCCTGGCCGTCCACCAAATCCTTGTCCTTGGCCACCTCCAAAGCCGCCTCCAAATCCACCGCCAAATCCAGGACCAGCACCAAAACCATTTCCACCTTGATGGCCACTGTTAAACACTGGACGGTTGCCACCGCCTCCGCCATGCGGACGATGGCCGTAACCTCCGCGCTGCGCTTCCGCAAGAGCCAGAATCACCGCCATAACAACAACAAACAATACCTGAAAAACATATCCATTATGAACATGGACAATTTAACTTTGAAGTCTAAAAACAAATATTAATATTTGATTTCAATTGGAATGAATGTCGTACAAATGTAAACAAGAAAATGTATGCAAATCCCGCGGCACAAGTTTATATTCTCATCTCCAACATCACCAACTTTAAATTCAAGCATTAAAATCTCAAAATGTAAATAACTCACCAAGAACTTGTTCATCTTGTTGACTTGAACTTTACCGGCTCGCACGAGTGGTGTTTGCAGAGCTGACGACTTTGTTTTGGTTTTATTTCAACTTGAACTTATATATTTATAAGTGCTCATCGAAGTGGAAGTAATTTTGTAAAGTGCCCATGCTGTGACTTTTGTACTCATCATGTGTGGGGGTTATGGTGAAGCGAAACTACTTCCTTTTTTTGTTACATTGAACTTTTCAACAGCGCAGTCAGTAATGAGCAAGAGCAGGTATGCACATTTATGAAGCAAGAGCATTCAAAACTCAGAAATCTAAAAAAAGCGTCAAGAAGTAGTTGTTAATTAAATTTGAGTGTTGTGATGTGCGAAGATGGGATTTTTTTGGGGGATTTACACATGAGACATGTGCTCATTATATCCTATTTGTGTGGCTATTAGTAGAGTGATTGACTTGACCAATTGACCAATTTTTAAAGTTTGCAAAGGCACATCAAGAAAGTACTAAAATTATTTCATTATAAATGTTCTATTGCAAATACATCCTAATAAATTAACATTGGCAACTTGGTTCGTAAGAAAAATCAAATTTAATAGTGGTGCCCATGGTGACCGTGTCCATGCCCATGTCCATATCCACCGTGACCATAGCCGCCTCCAAAGCCGTAATCGCCATAGCCACCATGTCCGTGTCCATAACCGCCTCCGTAACCGCCTCCGTAACCGCCGCCATAACCATGTCCATATCCTCCATGTCCATGTCCGTGGCCAGGATCAGCAGCAGGTTCGGCAAACGCCATAACCACCACGAACAATAACGCAAACAAAGCCTGAAATTAAAAAGATCAAAACAATTAGTTTACATTTTCTTACGAAAGTCGTTGTGTTTTAACTTACCAAGAACTTGCTCATGATGACAGAGTAAACTATTTTATTTTCTGGCGAAACTTTACAGAAGAGTTGTATTTGTGATATGATGCTAAGAACCAATGACGACCACTTATATAGTCCTCCCGATGCGTGACGTTGTCTGCCAGTCGGTCATTACAACAGGTATCATTGGGGGTTACCCGCATAATTTGCATGGACAAAAAGCTTTCGTACCTTATTTATTTGCGTACTCAACTATGCCGCTAATGCCACAAAACGGCAACACCTTAATTCAATGCGCATGTAGTTTTATTGGTTTGTCATCTGGCGGCTCAAAACAACAAGGTGTTAGTTTTATGTTTATTTGCTTTTTTATTTATGGCATATTCATTTGGTAATTTAAATAATCAATGAATATTTAACACAAGAGAACACGCCAGGAGAACTGCCAGGTTAAGGATAAGTATTGGTTGCAATTATGCACAATTAAAATGGTGAATTATTATATTCCCGCGAAGAAATCAAACTTGCACGCACACTTCAAAGAACAACGCAGAAAACGAGTTTGCTTCATTGCCATATTGTGCAGGAAATTTGTTCAGATCGTCTTTAATGGTGCAATTAGCAATAATCAAAATTAGTTTTCACGTATTTTATACCTCATAAATTATCAATTACCTGTCATAAAATGAATTATTTGTTGAAAAGTATACTTTTCTTAAATATACAAATAAGCATGTAAAATATGTAGTTTTATCATTTCTGTAATTAACCCGGTACTCAAGCAACATGTGTCTTTTTGTCTCGAAATAAATATTTTGTGCAATTAACGCACTCCTCATTGACTGAAAAATAATAATTTGTAAGATTAATAGGTATTAATTAGCAATACGCTAATTTGCGCATTATTGAGTCAGACATGGTATTTTCAAATTGTTCATATGTATTGACGGTGAATAGCAGCAAAACATTCAATAAAAAATTTTACACCTTCGCTGAACACTTTTAACAACGAGAAAAGATATAATTAAAATATCCTGTTTTGATGCACAATAAATGTTCTATAATTATATGAATGAAAATAATATATTTGTACCATTGTACAAACTATAAATACAGGCTGTGTAAAAACTCGCAGAGCAAATTACAACAAATCATTCTGGTGGCAAATCTGAAAAAGAAATGTTAATACAAACATTTTGTGCTTGTCTTCGTTCAGCCGAGAAAAGCAAATAAGGAGAAAACAGAGGGGCAACACAGCCGCTCAATTTTAATTTGAGATTGAACAGGGCGATTGTGTAGTCGACACATACGACTACAGCCTACTCGGACCTTCCTCTCATCCATTGCGTAATACCGTATTATATTAAATGAACACCCAGTACAATGAATCCTTGAAAATACGTAAGGAAACTTTAGTTTCTTCCGAATTAAGTTGCCAAATGCAGAAATATGACAAAATATCCTGCAGAAGCCAACTGTGGTATAGTGAAATCATTTTAACCTCCGTCCTCCATATTTATCAAGTCTGCATAACTAAAGGATATCGACATCTTGCGGTCTTTCCGTCATCTTGCTTCTATTTTATTATTATTTTCAACTCAAAATTAACCAAAAACAGTGCCATGTGAAGCAATTGAACTCACTTCTACACACCCTGTATACATATACCTAGGTACATCCCAAAAGACATATTTTATGGGCTTATGCAGGTTTATATTCCAAAATATCAGTTGTCAATCCGAAATAACATATACCATTTGGCGCTATGGTAAATAACAAATTCATATTAGTGATTAACGACTTATTATCCATTGTCAATTATTTAATTGCTATTTCCTTTATGTGACAATACGAGCAAAAAATGCTTTGTCAATATGATTGCGATTACATAATAAACGGATTGTGCATCTCGTTGTGTTCTCATTCTCAGTCTGATAGATTGCGACCATTGATGATGCTGTGTTGTTGTTAAGCGTAAGTATTTTTTTTATTCCATGATTTGTGCATTTATGCCAAGCCCGTTTAACATCACAAATCTCTCAAACACTCGTCGAACTAAAAGCGAATCGTGTGAGCACTTCTATTCTCTATGAGTAATACCATAGAACAGCTAATTGCCGCGTCAACAACTCAAAACATATTAATATCGTATTTTGTCAGATATTCTTGCTAAAGTGTGCAAATTGTTGTACATGTACACGTACATTCGTAGAATGGGTATGATTGTAGATAAGCAATGTGCTATATAAGCAGCAGAAACATATTTCACAGATTAGTTGGTGGTCATCTCCGAGGTTTATCACAGAAGCTGTCAGTGGTGTGAAGTAGAAGCGATTAGAGTATAGAATATACCAACAAACAAGATGAAATTTTTCGCAGTGAGTAACCGTGAAAGTTCTAATTGTTCATATAAATAATAAAAACATTGTTTCTTGGTACAGTTAGTGTTGGTGTGCTCGTTTGTGGGTGTCACCTTGGGCGCACCTTGGTGGAACGGTGGAAATAGCAATAATAAGGATCCAGGTACGGCTCCAGTGGGCAATGTTGGAGAATACGTTGGACCCGGTGTGTTAGGTGGAAGCAATGGAGGTAACAACGGAGGCAATTGGGGAAACAATCCGGGCTCCGCACCTGTGGGCAATGTAGGAGGTGGATGGGGAGGCGGCTACAAAGATCCTGGAAGAGCGCCTGTCGGAAATGTGCGACCTGGATATTGAAACGGCAAACTGCAAGCATTATATTCGTTTGGAAAGTAAACATTAATAAATCTACATAAAAGAACATCAATGTCAATTGGAACTTCCCAGTTGGTGACCCAGTTTTGTAGAATTTGAAAATACTTGTTAGCACATTAGTAAACATTTCTCAGTGTTTCACAACCTTCTAAAAGTAGCCTATGTAATATGTACAAATGATAAATCAACACATTGCTTAATAGAATCAATAAAAGCTGATAATTTCAGTGCGAGATTTATAAACATTTGCGTATTTTGAATTTTCTCAATGACATGTGCATATTTGTTCCGGGCAAATCAACAAACCTTGAAATTTGAATCATCCTCTTATCGCTTCAAACATTTTCCTTCCACACATATAACAGCTTTTCCTTTCGATAAATACTTAAAAGTGTTTTCTTACCTTTGAATAATCATGAATCATTTAATGGCCATTTACGATAAAATGCAAATCAGGCAGAAATGATTATTCTTTGTACAGCGTTCACTTTCATTGTGTATAGTCTTGCAGTCTTCAGTCTCAGCTCCATGAACTTCAAGGTAGTATGACACATTGGAACTAGTTTCCGTGCATTACACAAAAAAATAAGTCATTAACACCATAACCCATAACATAGTTTCCTAGCCTCTTGTACCTACATAGTAAATTCTGTGTAATTAGTAATATCCGTTACTTGTTCCTTATATGCCGCATAGATAAGGTGTTAAATGATACAAGCGCAAGGTATTTAAGGACAATGCGCGTACTTATTTGAATATTCAACCGTTTTGGTTATACTGTTACGGTACGGTCACAACGTTCACAGCAACACATCTTCGCAATTCTGCGACTGCCTAATCATGAATCAAAGAACAAGTTTCTTGGTAGCACTAATCGCCTCTTTGAGTATTGTTATACATGGAGCACCTGTATCCTCCACGGGAAATGGAAACAGTGATGGCGAAGGTGGACAAACAAAATTGGAGGGTAAATCATACAACGGACAAGTAAATGAAGTGGGATTGGGCCTAACCGCAGGACAGCTGAACTTTGGTGGATCTGGTTACGGTGACTACCCCGGCAATCCAGGATTCTTCCCAGGTTTAAATCAAAACCCATACAACACACTTGGACCTGGCTTTGGTTATAATCCATATGGTCAGGGGCAAGGATTCTATCCTGGTGCATATTATCGTCCGGTGAGATTTGGTGGCAACGGATATATTCCCAACTATTTGCAACAATATGATGCACGATATGGACGTTAGGTTAATAGGTTTAAGTATTTCTTGCATAAGAATAATGAGTTGTGATCAAATGACGTAAATCTAAGAATTAATGTATAGGTACGAATGTAGTTAGAAATCGCTTTATTTTATACCAAATAAATTAAATAAATAAGTTACATTTTTACTATTAAGATTTTTCTATCCGAGGAAGCCGCCAATACCGAAGGCGTTACCCAGACCGAAAATACCAGGATTGTTGTAGTAACCACCTCCGAATCCATTGCCGAATCCATTGCCGAATCCGTTGCCGAGTGTGATTTGATACTGTGGTGGGTAGTGATGATGGTCATAGTCGTGATGATGATGATAGTGATCATGATCATGCCCATGTCCGTGACCTCCTTGATAGTGTCCATGTCCTCCATGTCCTCCATGACCATGTCCCCATTGATGACTACCGAATCCACCAAATCCCCCGAAAAATTGGGGTTCTGGAATTGGACTGCACATTGCAACCACAATGGTGCAGAATAATACAAAAATTACTCCCTGAAAAAGAGTAAAGGATAAAAATATACTTATACAACAAACTATTGATGTACAACTTACAAACTGCATTTTCTGAATTCTGAGATTGCAGACTGTACAAGACTTGACAAATCCAAGGAGCTATTGACAATTTAGTGCCTCTTGAACTTCTGATTTTCTTTTTGCCGTCCCGGCAGTTATATACCTACTGGTCTTGATGTCTTATGTCCAGTGTCAAGGTCTTGAGGTCGCTTAAGACTTTCTTCTTTCCACTCTTGTAATGCTTTTCAGTCACTCCAAAGCTAAAAGACCTATTTTTGCGCAGCGTGCGGCCAAAAGCGGAAGGATATTAAAATACCTAGACAAATCGTCGTAAAATTCGTAATATATGACCACACGATAACAGTTTTAACATTTTGCACTCCGTCCCAAATATTTGCACAATATAAAAACTTAATTACGTTGTCAATTGGTCTTGATTTGTAGCAAATTATTTTGTTCAAGGAGTAAAACTCGTCTAGATTTCTAGAACATGGAATCTTGGAGAGATATTAATCGCGCGTAAACGTATATGCAACCTAATTCACAAACATTGTTTTTGTTGCTTTTTATTACGCCTAGTTTCGAATAAGTATGAACACAGCTTGACATAAATTTGACAAGAATTAAAATTTATAAGATGCATAAGCAAGCCAATTTTTACGTTTTTAACTGTTGTTTTATTTTGGCTACAATTTTTTGCTTGTTAACACAATTTTGATTCATATTTTACATGTTTAACTTTTGCCTTAAAAATGTACGACATGTTGATATTTATTTTGAGCTATCAATCAGATAATCATTTGTTATTGCAAGTTATAATTATTGGTTTTATTTCAGGATGTTTTAAAGCGGGACGGATTTCTAAGAAACGAATTGTTTTGAAACGTATATTAAACTTATTTACACATTTTCTATGAGAAATTTGGTAAGTACATCATGTTGGCTGCCAATAGTTATATTTTTTTGTCTTTAATGCGAAATGTTATTCTATTTATCACTTTGTAATCATTAATCTTCTGGAATCTTGATATTTATCTGCCATATCCACCTCCATAGCCACCGCCGAATCCAAAGCCACCTCCGTAGCCTCCGCCGCCACCGTAGCCACCGCCGCCACCATAACCACCGCCGCCGCCATAGCCGCCGCCATAACCTCCTCCATAGCCACCTCCATATCCACCACCGCCTCCGTAGCCTCCGCCGCCACCGTAGCCACCTCCATATCCTTTGTTATATCCTCCTCCGTATCCACCACCATAACCGCCTCCATAGCCACCACCATGTCCACCATAGTGGGGTCGGTAGCCTCCTCCATGATGACCGTAACCTCCGTAACCTCCGTAGCCTTTCCTTATTGTGATAACAGCTATGCCGCCGCCACCACCCCATCCCCTTCTATAACCTCCATAACCTCCATGTTTATACCATGGGGCGCCAATCGAATATCCAATGCAAACCAGTAGCAATACCAACACAGTCAGCTGCGAAATTTCAATGACATTAGTTTATTTGGATACCGCAAACCTTGGATCTGTTTAATGTTAAATACTTGAATTGTGAGTATTCCTTTATTATGTATGTTCTACGTGCTGGTTCAACTCACCGACGGAAGGCTCCTGATGCCTGCCATTTTGGGTTCCAGGAACCTATCGGTATAACACTGAGCACACTTTTACGACTCGAAAAGTACGTAATGGAATCTTGAGCGTAATAGTACCACACTAGATGTGATTTTCTGTTTTATAGTCATACAGATATTGCTGTAAAGAGGTGCTTCATCATAGCGATGATGAGTCCGCTGACGATTCACAGTCAAGGTCATGGCGTCGGCAAAATCCCAAGCATAATTGGTGAATGAACACGAGATATTTCACTATCATTCTCACGTACTTACATATTGACCGCATGATGCTTGCGCATTATACGGCTTGACATTTAGAAAAAAATACAAAAAAGAGGTAATTTTCCAATATTTTTATAGTAATTGAAAGTAACTTTGACGTAACATACCTAATTGAATTCAAAAAAAAAGTTGGCAAAAGAATACAAAGGAACAATATATTTTGATTAGTTAAACTATTAAATGTATGTATATTATTTTTCAATTGACTTTATAATTCATTTATAATTCAATAGAAAACGAACGTGTTGTGTAATCGACGAAAGATGGTCATCATCTATAATGCAAAGACAGAGATGAGTTCATGATCAAGTTCAAGACATAATTGCCAGCGGATGTGAGCATTTATTTTTTATGGCACCTTACAATAACAACATTTATTGTTCGACAAATCGCACATCATAAAACAGGTGAATCCCAAATTTTAAACCTTGAGACAAATTGACATTAATTATACACTTAAATATACCATATATTTGTGCAGTCTTTTTGAAATCAATGAATCAGATATTTATCTTCCATAGTTTCCGGACCATCCACTGGCGCCCCCGTTGGCCCATCCACTTTGTTGTCCATATCCACTTTGTTGTCCATATCCACGGTTGTCCGAACTACCACGCCAGCCATAACCTCCATACGCCCCCGCATAACCGGGTATCACCTGTTGCGGAACGACGGAAGCTGCCAGAGCTGGATTAGCAGCATAAACACTACCAGTGTAGGCGGTACCGTAGTTGGGATATCCGCGGTGACTCTCTGGATACCTGTAGCCCGTGCTGTATCCGCTGCCGAAGAGGGACCCCAATGTGCTGAATGTCCTGGGTTGGGCGGCAAGTAGGGGCTGAATTTGCACTGGTGGATTGTTCGGATCTACTGCGATGGTTGGCAATGCAGTCGCGACACTTATCAGTAAAAGTGCCATGAAAATTTCCTTCAATACAAGCAAAAATTGAATTTGAATTTTAAATAATGAAAAATGAGGTTCACTCACTTTGAGAAGCATGGTGATATTGGTGGGCACTGTTTTTACTCGTTAGCAATGTTTTAGTTGTAATGAGATGCACTCGGATGCACTTCTTCGGATACTAAGTTGAAATCTAATGCAGCTAGGGCTTTTATATGTTCACGCTCTTTTCGGCGTTTACAGTTCGTTAGCATAAGTATGTGGTTGTAGAAGAGCTGAGCTGTGGAGGAATAAAGCCGATATCCCTTATTATGGAGACCAATTTCTCCGCCCAGCGCTGGTTCCACTGTTCAAGGTGTTCTCGATTTATTTCATCATAATACGAGACTCCAGTCAAGCAGATGCCAGAAGCCAGACTAAAGATGTTAGTAATCATAATGCATACCAAATTATATGCATAAATATTTGTTAATTTTAGTTAAGAGTTAAGAATATATCGTTACATAACTTTAATCCGTAAACGTATTTTCAATTTTGCAAAGTTTTATTTATAAACAAAGCACTCGTATGACGCAAACCACTTTCGAGAAATAACCTTCAAATTTCCAGAAGACTTATTCACCTCATCGACTGGATTATTATTGGTGGGCTGGTTCACGATGCGCTTTACGAAAGAATTTGTGTGCCGTTAGAGCCCGGTTCTTCAGCATATAATTCCATCGAGCTCATCGTGCTCATCGCGACGAGTTCATAATGAACCGATCTCAGCGCGCATATGGAATTTTAACACTGGAATTCCCTAAATCAGTTCCGCTTCTTAACTAGATTCAAGTACGTAGGCATACTTACGCACACTTATGCATTGACAAAACCCCAAAGCGAACATGTATACACATGTATACTGAAGGATATCGTCTATTGTTCACATGTAAAATGTGCAAAGAATTTTCACCAACAAATATCATTTCATAGACGTAAAATAATTTAAGTTTTAAAACTTTTTTGTATTACTAAATTATACAGGGTGTTAATAAAAGAAACTTTACAGAGCTTGGTGAGTGATAGGGGACATCAAAACAAGAAGAAAAGTTTAATACACGAAGATCCAATACTCAATGGTTCTCGAGATATACCCCTTTGAAATGTTTATTTACTCCTTCTAAGACAAGGCTATTATAATATTTCTTTACTGTAACTAACCACTTATTGCAGTAAAAAGTTATTACACAATGCTTTCAAATTATCGTCTATCCTCTTGTATGCACAGTTGAAGTCGTTGGCGAAGGGATTCACGGACTCGATTAAATGCAGTTTCATTTCTAATTTGTTCGAAAC
>JARJDQ010004042.1:0-19312 GCA_030264215.1 Geostiba sp. GC000077 | reverse complement strand
TGCATTGTTTTCAAAGCCACCATATTGATCGGAAATCATTGTTTTCCACTTATATACCATACATATATACATATATAAGTGGAAAACAACATTTATGTATGTCATGTATATAAATGGAAAACACCTGTCGTACGGCGGAAGCCTGTCAAGCGTCAAAGAGCTGTCATTGACATCAAAACCTCAAAATATTGTCGAATTTTGTTCGTGCCATTGAGCTATGGTCGCAGATAAAGTACTGTACATACTTCAAGTGGAAAACAGAATTACATTCCTCGCTGCGCTCGTGTCGCGTGTAAATATTTCGCTCGGAATGTAATTCGGTGTTTTCCACTTTAAGTATGTAATGTACTATTTCAGCTCGGACATTCTGCACGCCACGTCTGTACGAAATACCTACATATCAGCATCTCTCGTGCGCTTACATATATGGATCACATTTATGTCGAATGCATTTTATTAAGCCGCATTGTGAGGCACGGCGCGGCCCCAGCGTTCGGCGCACCGCCGCCGCCGCGCAATGGAATTTGTAAATTGATACGGCGCGGATTAAGTTGAGCGCCGCGCGTACCGAGCGTAAATTATCGAAGCGTGTGTAACACAATAAGCAAATGAGGTCAGATCCAGGATCATTAAGGTATCGGCTTCGCAAAGAATTCGATGCCGCGCCGCCGAGATCAGCGCCGTAAATCTGCACCAAAGGAGCAGCCCTTTGCCGCGAGTATACCGAGTGCAGAGGCAAGCGTTATATTTTATTATTTATAAACACCTATATAACACGCACACACATTCACACACATTCACACACACACACGCACACATCGACGCACACGTGCGGATGACATGCGTATAATGTAATTTATAATATGACCGCGCCTAGTTAATAATAAATCGTACAAGTTTCGAGTTCGCACATTTTTCGAGCGCGCGCGGAGAGCTCTGTTCTGTTCGCCGCGCTCCGGTGCTCGATGCTCGGGTCGAGCCAACCGACGGGCCCTGTTGCACCGGCATGGCAATTCTATTTATTATCGCGCAGGAATTAACAACAATATGATATATGCGGCGAATGCATGCCGCTGTGTGGAACAGATTTATCTTGTACGGAGAGCGCACGGCGGGGATCGGCACTTTTCCTCTAGACGAGACAATGATTACGGACGATTAAAAGTATTTTTAAACGCAAAATACACTTCATTTCAATTATTTCCTTAAAAATCATTCGCACATGTTTATAGCAAAATAGTACTTTCCGCTGACAACAGGTGGCTCCATATATACCGTTTTGAGCATTAATTCGGTTTCGCAGGGTTTTCAAGTCGGTTAAAAATTGGGGCTAAAAATTGGTGCGTCAGGCTTGGCGTAATGGATAGAACCGCAGTGATCGCAGCCTGCAGTGGTTCGAGCCCACCTGCGAGTAGAACATTTCTGACTTTTTCCAGCTTCGAACATCTTATACATGCAATGCGTGAATGCTGTTGGAGTATTGATCCTGAGGGAATTCCGAAGCATATTATTTTTTGAAATTCTTTGAAAATGAATGTTTCCGGACTTTACGTTATCCTTTTAGGATAGTACACCTAAAAAGAAGCCTGGAAACTAAAAATCATCTAAAAGTCGTCTCATTAACGAATTAATAATAAAATTTTTTATTTTTAACATTTAACAAATAATTACGATTTAAGGTATATCCTATATCCGTCTAGGGGACGATAGAACTCCTAAAAATAAGTCGATAGACAAAAAATCATCTTCATAAAAAATGTCTTGATTTTTAATTTTTTTTACAATTAACGAATACAAATAAAAATTCTTATCTCGACAAGACGACTTTTACTATGATGATTTTTGATTTAAATACTTCTGAGGTGAACTATCGTTCTATAGAAGGATCAATAATTTTTTAAAATTCTTAAAATTAAAGAATAAAAATCTTTTCGCGCCAATGAGATTATCATGGCATTGCCATAAATGGCAATTTTAGCTAACCGTAGTGCCGATTTCGAAAAGCATATTAAGGCCTTCCTTAAACACAGGGAAACCTGATTGCTGGACCAAACAATGAGAATGAAGCAAAAAGGCGGAGCTGATTAAAAATGCAAAACGCCTGCTTAAAACACTCGTGCGTAATTATCATATCATTTTAGACATTTTCGGTGCTATAGCAGAACGGAGCGGACAAACGGTTGAGATCGGCTAACGGTTTCGCATTGCGCATGCGAAAATACATTCCATCCCGCAGCAGTGCAACATTTGCATCGTTTTATTGCTCGAAATTCGCGACGAGCACACTAGATAACAGTTCTATTATGAATAGAATGCATCCACGATTATTGCGCTGCGCTGGCGTATGTCGCACGAACTCGGAACAGGAACCAGGGAGGATGTCAACAACACAAGCGCTCAGTCACAATCCCAACTCACAAGACGGCTTCGCCAGCCACGAACAAAGAACGCTGCGAAACGTAATTCTATTGTATGACAATGAGGCTGGGTAATAATCCCCCAATAACTATACGAATTATTTCCGAACCGCTACACACACATACACATGCGCGCAAAGAGCGAGCATGGCAACAGTGAGCGACAAGCACATGAATACCTGAAATATGATTCAGAATAAAATAAATGCGATTAGAATACTCGGAAGAATCTCAATTGCGTGCCTGACGTATTGCTAAGGATCAGGCAGTCCAATAACCCTTTGAAGCATCTTGCGATCCTCGCGAAATTTGACTTCTGCAGAAAAAAAGAGTATTTTAATCATTTTAATCAGAATGTGCCTAATTAAATGTCTTCCTTCCCATGCGCGGAATGCCAGAAAAACAAACGAAAACGAGTTTCGCAGCGCGGCGGCCATCTTGATTATTTCATTTATTTGCTCAATTACATTGTACTTCTATCATGAATGCGCGTATTATTTCATTTAATTACGTTACATGCGCGTAATTGTAATTTCGCATTTGTGCATGATGAATGCATTCAAACGCATCTTCTTGAGGGAGCATCATCATCGACGCCGTAGCCGTATTATTGCAGTAGCATCGCGCGGGAAAATGTCAAACATTTTATTTCGGGCAGCGCAGCGCAATTAATTATCATTTACTATCAGCGATGCGCGAGCGCTGCTTACCTAATTTACCATTAATTACGAGCACTTATCCTAGATTTTTGAGCGCCCAACAGCAATGGGCGCGATGGTGAATAAATCGGTATGAAGAAATCAAAATTATAGACGCTTCTGAATGTCGAAGATGTGCACTGCGCCTATACCAGCGACGAACATCGTTTGATTGCGTTAGTTAGTATTTCATTGCTTCATTGAGTTACGCTCTTTCGCGCGCCGAAGAGAGCGCAGAAACCGTCACCACGGCGTCGCTCCCAAGGCGCGCGACGACTGCTTTATTTACATACAATAATGCATTTGTAATTTTAGAGATAAACATTCTGACTTTTCGCTTAGCTTTCCGTACGCCATACCCATACGCCAAAGTTCGATATCTAGTGATGATTCCTGCGCACTGTGGACAGTCATGCCACAACAACATGACGAATATCGTCCAATCACCGTCTCAAAAGAGTCGAGGCGTCAGGAACAAAATTGTAATTATTGTGATTATAAACTAAACGTTTACAGGGATTTTCTATATAAAACACATCATTGTAGATGTCTTCAAGTTTTCAATATTTTGGTATGATTAACTGGTCAACTCGAATATTCCCAGAATTAATAAGTTATATACTGTTTTTGATCAAGGGAACGACTTTTGATTGAAAATGACTTACTAGACTGGACTAGTTGTAATTTGGAATGGGATCCAGATAACTTTTGCCTGCAACGTAAGTCATACTGTTGCATAGTATGTACATTTTATTGACTGATTCTTAGTTTTTGATGGGCTTTAAGAAGATTGCCTCTTATAATGAAGATGCGTCTGATATTGTTGTCCACTTCTGAGCCAATCAACCTAGTGAATTGTAAATTTGTCTCTGTGAATGTAGTTTGCAAGCCTTTTACAGACTGATTAGAACCTGTGTTGTCTGGACATTGGACAGAGTAGCATTCTAGCCATAATATAACAATTTTTTATTATACTTTTTGTGTTTAATAAACTAATTTAAAGATGGACAGCATCTTCCTATTTTTTCTTCATGAGAGGAGTAAAATACGGATTTCTGACCGAATTACTTCACTAATATTATTAAAATATTAATTAGGATACAAGTGTAGTCCTATTAGAACTGCTCTTCCAAAGAAAAACATGAATCTGAAAACATAGTATATAGTGGCAACATGGCAAAGTCTTTCGCTTGATCAAAAACACTATAGGTCGATTTTTCTATGAATGCGACATAAAAATTATTTAAACGTGCGCGTGCTTAATGTCCGTGCAGGTAATGACTATATTATTACGTAAATACGTGCCAAAACAGCCAACCTGTTGTGAGGAGAGAAAAAATAACAAGAATCGGCTAGACGCGCACTCCCCGCCCCGCCTCGTCCGGCACGGCGGAAATGAACACAAATAAAACTCGGCATGTCCATCCGCCAGCGCAAGATAACAGCAAATATTTGTGTGCCCGTGCCATACCCACCATTGCTCATCTTATAAATACCACGAATGGAGTGTCGCTGTCACCCGGTGTCGCCCAGACCGGTGCCACGCTGGTCCAATTCAAAGACATTTTACGACAGTGCAATATCGATATTTATAATGCAACTATGCAACTCTTGGTGACACTCCTCCGCTTCTCACGTAAAAAGTTACCATGTACGTGATGATGAACCCATTCTCAGGACACCTTGTTACTTCTTGCTGCTGTAATTCTTACACCGGTCTTCGGGGTGCAGCATATATAAACCCTGCTGCTTACTGCACTTGGCTATAGGATAGGAATGATGGCAAAATAGATAAACATACATCGCAGATGGTTAATAGGGAATAGGGATGGGAAGGTAGGTAGACGTAATAGACACGGCGTGCGGAGAAGAATAGAAGACGACGACACGGGGCGAGCGCTGATGGCCATTGGTCACTAGTCACTACTCATTTTGGGTGAAAATATGTCAAATCACTGAATGACTTAAGTGCTAGCATGCTTCTTCGGCGGGCGAGTTTCAGTCGGTGAAAGGTCGTCGTGTCGAACTTGTCGCGAAGAACCCGTTTCCTCTGCAGGGCAGTCCGAAGAATTTTAATTCGTGAAAACCTGTACGACGCACTGTGGCAAATGCGTACGATTTAATTGCTGTGTTGACATTTCGAAAGTGATACGTTGTGCAGTGTGTACTCCTTACTATTGCCAACATATTCAAGGGATTTTACCTGGGCTTTATTAAAATGCGTGATTTATTGGTAAGCCTCAACTCTACACTAATTTAAAGCATATATGGAATCTAGAGCACAGTCATGCATGAAGTCATTTTGAAAAAAAAAATCATCATTACCATTACCATCAATCGTAAACGTAAAAATCCCCGAAATTAAAAACGTATTAGTGCATACGCTTACATATTTGATATTCAGAGTGACAAAAGAGATCAGTGGATTAACTCGGATTTTAATTGCGTACAGAATTTCAATGCGGCGTCATGAAAAAAAAGGTCATAGTGTGGTTGTCATGTAGAACGGAAACTTTAATAAGCACCTAGCTAACCCAAGCATGATGCCCGAACATTTTTCGTATGTGTGTGTGTGCTCAGAGTGTGTGTTTAATTCCGAGAGTCCGACTAATATCAACGTTGGTCGTTGTACAGCGCGAAACAGTCTGCTCACAAGAGGGAAACGAATAGTGGGAAAACAATGTGCTTCCCAGGGTGTGACGACAAAACGGCGATATATGTGAGTTGCAGTTGAGAGTTGGAAAACGAGTGGAAGCCTATGTACTTAATGTAATAACTACATTTTCAAAGGGAGCTGCTTCCTTGGAATGTCTTTTGTGGGAAATGCACGAATTTGAAGTCGCAGCCTAATGTTGGACCTGCTATCAAGCACAAACCACTTGCTTGCTTTCGAGTGGAATTTTGAGCGCTTTTAGCAAAGAGCAGCAGGTAATCCTGATCGTAATCACTTAGTAATATTTGCGTCAACACTCGGATGTAATATGCATTCGTGTGTGTGTGCGTGTGGCGCGGTGCGGTGAAAAGAAAAGTTGACGATCCTTATATCCGTTTCCACGCTATCCGTTTATGTTTTCAAACAATAAACATATGCACTGAGATGTGATGAACGATGAACCTAATGTTTGCGCGCGTGTCCATCATATGCGTATGTCCGTATGTGAAATGTGAAATCAACATCGCTGAGTTCGCGCGCGGATACCGGAAGTTGTGCAACGCTGATAGAAATTCGTGCAGCGACAGGGCCACCGAGCACACACATCAGAACAAAACCACGTTTACGCCCAACGGCCGACATGTGGTTGTTTGGTTGTTTGGTTGTTGGTGGTTGCGGATCAGAAATCGTTTAGTCGCGCTGCGCACGCCGGAATTTATGGAAACGCGGAAAATGCGGCAATTCATGCGCGACCGGTCGTGCGCTGATTAATATTTTCAAATGGTACTATGGGCAATACTTCCCCATTCATACCAGGGGCCCAGCTGTACGTGTTTGCTCGGCCGTAGTGAAAATATGCAATTTCTAAGCGCGCGTCTCGTACAGCATCGGAATGGAGTGCAAAAGGGTTAAATACGTGCCAAGAACTCGAACGCGCTTATTAAAGAGAAAGGTTTTAATGACTTCCAGTTCTCTATCGGACATCTTTACAGCTTAATTCACATGCTGGCTTACACCAGTGTGCACAGCATCCTTTGAACGTGCGCATCTTTGACTTGCTGCTGTTAAAAATGCACACAATTTACATCTGATTCGAAATTCTATTCTTGTCATTGTCGACTGGGACTGGATGCGTAATGCAAGTACCTACATTCATATAATAGTCGGTGGTAGGGCTCATGTCATGCCCGCACGTACTTGCAACATACGTCTCTATTTCGAGCAAGAGCAGAATTTAGTATTTACGAAAGAATTTTCCTCGCATATCAAAGGATTTGCATGTCATGTCTACAAACAACAATGAACCGTTCAGCTTAACGTCCCTCCTAAATTTCAGTCCGTGTTGCAAATCATGTTTGTTGACGTTGATCAAAAGAATTTATAGCTCAATAATTAATCAAATTTTACGTCTGACAATCATTTTGATCCTTGATCACGATCAAAATGAGTTTTACGGCTTGCTACTTACGTGCGTCTAATTTTAGCCAGTAATAAAATGCGAAGTGGTGCAAATCAGGATTGTGCCTCTACTTGTTATCGCCTACAATGGACTGGCGCAAGCTGGATGCATCGCGAAAAGTGGAAATTGCGATTTAACATCCGCAGAAATAGAATTAAGAAACGCATTACGTGAGGGTTTGACCGTTTGGCGCAATTTGCAAACATCAAATTTCCCATAAATCATAGCGATTAAAAATGTAAATGATCAAAGAAAATAGTGGCAAACGTTTACGAGCGCACACTTTAGATATGAGGTTAATAGCTGCTTAAATTGCTTGCCGCACTCGCCGACCAGCGACGATTTGCATCCCAGCGCATCACATGCGCAGCGTGATAAGTGATAAGTGCCAGAACAATCATTCTGGGATACAGCGCCACAGCTCATGAGTTGCATGACACTCTGCGATGGAGATCTTCGAGTGTTATTTTAGTTTTAATTTAAGAGATGCACTGCCGCTGACTGGATACGGCGATAAGGAGTCCTAAAAACGTTGACCCCAAAAACGGAAAAAACGATGCGCTCGTGCCGAGCGCACGAGATCGGCGACGAAAGGATGAAATGCACATCTCACATCTCCGAGACGCACGCCTGAAACGAGATGAGATAAAGGCGCATGTTTTCGAAAAGAAAACATAAATTCAATCAAGCAATTTGACCGGCGTGGTCAAAGAGTAAGTGACGAAATGAAAACGATGATATAGGAATTTCTGGAAAGGTAAAGCGCGAGGAATAACGGCGTGGCTCAAATTGAAGGGTAGAAAATGCTAATAACGCATTATCGGATTACTTTCGTTCGCAATCGGCCCGCGAGCGGTACGCGCGCGCATTTTTTCGCACGCGTCTGCTGTTAAAGGACTCGGCGTTGCTTTTTCGTTTGCCGAGCGCGTCAAATAGCAACAGGGCAACAGCGAATTCAAATTATGGGTTTGCGAAAGAAACAATGAAAATATACGCGATGGCACGAAGTAGGCGCGGAAAAGGAGGATGCTGGGAGCTGATGTCGGGTGCCCGGGTGGCGGGCATTGGGGCCATAATCGCCATAACTGTAATCGGCAAGGTCATCGCGGACGCCCGTTGCGAATGCCATTTAACTCGTTTATGTGTTTCGCGTCTACGCGATGGCGTACGCTCTCGCGACCAGATGCATCCCCGAAATTCGAGGTCCAATAAAGTACGCGCGCCGCGCCATGCCTGTGCGGGCAATTTGCGCCGTCGCCCCGTCATCCCAAGAGGCGCACAAAGAGGTCCAGAGGGCCCCAAAAACCTGATATTTCCGTCGCCATCGCCAGCGCACAGTCGGGGCCCCGGCGGATTGCGATTACGATCCGGCGTTTCGCGAAATTTTAAGGCCAAAGGTCGTCCGCCGTCATCGTCGTCATCGTCCGCGGCGGCATTGCATTCCACGGCAGCGCTGTCGCAATGCGTTCCCATGTTTATTTGGTCGCTGCGTGTGCATCGCCCATCGTCTCGAAAGGTGCCATATTAATTCGGACTCGGTGGAGGAAGCGCGCCAGCCAAATCTGCCAACGCCATCGTGCGCCGTAAATATCACCCGCATTGGATGAATCCCTAGTAAGTTCGCGGTACAGTCAGCCACCATGTGACGACCACACGTTTGAGTAAAGGTACTCATAAGGTGTCAATGATGCGCGTGTCAACGCCTCAATGACGCGTCCGCGTCAACGCGTCAGTTTAAAAAGTAGGTACGTCAGTAACGTCAGTAAGGTGACGCTAAAACGTCGAGTTGAACCCTACTTTCAAGCGTCATCAAATTCATACCTCGACATTCCGATGCTATTCCGTCAATAAAATCGGGATCAATAAAATGGATCACAGATTATGCTGTGTTAATAAACGCAATAATAGTATTTTACTTATCGAGTGGCGAGATGATGTTGTTTTCGGCGTGCGTGCTTTTAGCGATAAGAAGCGAGCGAGTTTGAGATATAAATCGAGCATACGACGAGAACAACATCATCCGGCCACTCGATTCGTACAATGGTTTTCATGCGGACACAATAGAAACAAACAAAATGCTCGTTCTGCCACATCAGGAGCACGTTCAGTAATGCTTGGAGACGGATATGGTCCTTCGCGTACCCTGCAGCGTACTGAAATAAAAGGGGACAGAAAGTGTATACTCTCCGCTCGTTCAGAAATACGCCGTTAGGGTAAAACCGTGCCCAACTCCTATTCCACTCAGGTAGTAGGGTATGGAGTGGGCTCCAAGTCTGCCCAAACACCAGCCATACCCCATACCTAGCCCACATCAAGCTATATCCTTAGCTTGCCGTACCCCCGCCTTTATTTCTGTACGCGCTTCAGCCTGCTATGTTTTAACATCGCGGGCGTGCTCAGTAGACTCGCATTGAATACATCAGCCTTGCTATCTTCTAAAATCTAAATCAAAACAATTGGGGCTGCGTGCGGATATAAATTGGTACAAACAAACATAGTGGTGATATATATCAACTATGTTTGTTTGTGCCAATTGTTTTGAACAGCCTTCTTCGAACAAGTTGCGAAGCGTTGTGGACGCGAAAACACCTACCTTCAATTTTGAGCAGCAGGATAGGATGCACGATATTCGATGTGAAAAAGTCTGACGTTACTAACGTTCTGATGTCCCTAGCGTGGACGCGCTCGTCATTGACGCGCCTATGAGTACGTACCTTTAGGGACCGCGGCGTCGGAGATGAAATACGAAACAAAACGCGGCTGCAATCGAAAAAGGTCGTTAAACTTCATCAAGCAACATCAACATCTCAGGCCTCTCCTCGCGGCGCAGAGGAAGCCTCCTTATAATACATATGCGTGCGCGTTCCTCGTCGGGTTTCTTCCTCGCCTTCTGCGGCTTAAGTGCTTTGCTCTTGCTTTGCATTAGCTATATATTCGCCATATAAGCGTACAATAGACGCGCGCGCGCGCGCGAGCGCGGTGGCTGCGACCGCGAAGAAACACGCAACGCGCCCAGCCACGAACAAGAAGAAAAACATGAAAATGTAAGCAAGCACAGGCACACATCGGCGGTCGGCAGGAATACGAAGAAGTAGCCGGCGAGACGGACGCGTCGCCGCGGCATGCAGGCTTTTGCGTTGCGTTGGCTCCCTAGCCCGCGCTTCTAATCAGCGCCGCGTTTCGCATCTCCCGCCGCGAAGCGGATTCATCCGCGGCGGCCCAGGAACGGCCGAAGAAGTGTCGAGCCGCAAGGCGCGCGCGGAGTCGCATGAGTACATTGAGCCTTGGTGTGTGCGCGCTCTGGAATGCGAGCAATCGGCTCTCTGTATGCGGCGTGCTCGCGCGCCCAGCGCTCGGTACTTTTGACCCACAATTTCCTCAAGCCTCAGCCCGCCTCAACTTTGGCGCCGAGTGCCGACTCCAATGGCGCGCCTCGCCGGCGCAGGCCATCCACCACATCCACGGCCGAAAATTGCGCAAAATCCACAGTCTTAATTCGCCCGATTGTCCGATTCATACGCAATCCTCCGAGTCTCCAATAAACAAGAAGAAATGGTGAAAAGCATTGAGCCAATGCAATCTAATGTAACCCATTTGTGAAGCGATGCATGGACATTTATGTTCGCCGCGCGCGAGAGAAGTTGAGAGAAGTTATATTTGTTGTTATAATCAATTGAAATTCGCGAAACGAAGTGCACACGCTCTGCATGCTGCATGCAATGGACCGGACCGCGAAACACAGTGCCGAGACAGCTTGCTGCTTAAATTCGCAGCGGTGCGGCGGCGCAAGATCGAGTGTAGAAATCCACGTGAATTTGTGATTTATTGCCGACCAAAGGTGTCCCTATTAAATATTAAGTTTCTAATGTTTTCGAACGTTAATTGCGTCGATTGGGATTCGATTTGTGTTTACATGTCCAGTTAGCCGTGGCAATTTATGAATATGATAAAAATAACGAGTTAATTTGAATGTGTTTTGAAATAGACTACAGATCTCACCATTGTTGCCTTTGAAATTAATTACGTCCCATTTAAATAAATGTATAACGCGAAAAATACGCGTTGTCTTTTAATTATGCAGCAACAGCAACACGAACACGTATGTTAACAGATTAACAAGATATGCTAATTTGTTAAAACATATTATGCATTTGTGATGGCACTTTTAAGTGGCCTAAGCGTAGCTTAATTTATTAAATGCCCAAAGCGGACTCATTTCGACGCTGTGCGACACGTCCACTAATATACAAATATGAAATTAATGCTAGCTAGCATCCGCGAATATATATAGGCATGTTAGGTTAGGTTGTAAGACACATGTCGCAAAGTTTACACAATATATTGAGGAGCTGATGCGTAGTCGATCAGCGTTTACTTTTCAGGCCGATTCGTGAACTTAACAAATAAGTTCCAGCAATATAAATTTTGTCGTATTTAAAATACATAGGAGACTTTATTTACCACGATATTGAATACATCCGTTGCAAATAAGATATGAAGACATCATTGGATTTGTTATTTAGTGCACTTCCCGAAGACGTTAAAATGTCGATGGATATTAATTGCAAACTAGAATAATCGATTTTCATTAATAAAATGTATAACTTCTTATGCTTATCTTTTCGTTCTGATCTTTTCGGAAATAGATGCACAATTTAATAGAGAATCGTCCTTTATCAATATTGCTGGTATTTAAAGTTGCATACGTGCCAGCAATACGCAGCAAAACAGTTATGAAAAGTTATGATCAGAAATATTTGACAATGCGCTTTCTAATTTTTTGTGTATATGTGTATATGTTACGGGAAATGTAGAAAGTCGGGTGAATGTACACATTTACCGATGAATGTGTACACTCGGGTATTGCTGGCATGTTTGCATCTTTAAATACCAGCAATATAGATATGAATTTATTCTCTATTAAATTGTGCATCTATTTCCAAAAAGATCGAGATGGATATTGATATCCCTAAAAAGTTATGGTAAAAAGTATTTGACAAGACCCGCGTATAATCAATGATGCGTTGCAATTTTTTTTGTATTGCAAGCATGTTTGCACCTTTAAATACCAGCAATATAGATATGAGTTTATTCTCTATTAAATTGTGTATCTATTTCCAAAAAGATCGAGATTGATATTGATATCCCTAAAAAGTTATGGTAAAAAGTATTTGACAAGACGCGCGTATAATCAATGGCGCGTTGCAATTTTGTTTTTGTATTGCTAGCATGTTTGCATCTTTAAATACCAGCAATATAGATATGAATTTATTCTCTATTAAATTGTGCATCTATTTCCAAAAAGATCGAGATGGATATTTATATCCATAAAAAGTTATGGTAAAAAGTATTTGACAAGACGCGCGTTTAATCAATGACGCGTTGCAATTTTTTTTTGTATTGCTGGCATGTTTGCATCTTTAAATACCAACAATATTGATATGAGTCTATTCTCTGTTAAATCGTGCTTCTATTTCTGAAAAGATCGACAAGAATATTGATAAACATAACGAGGTTAAATGCAAACGTTTATTACCAAGAGTTAGTATTCTTATGTGTGCATATGCATTTCGTCAATGAAATTCGATTATCCAATAGTTGCAATTAATATCCGTCGTAACTTTAACGTCTTCTGGAAGTGCTCCAAATAACAAATCCAATGATGCCTTATTTGCGACGGATATTGAATGTTATCGTTGTGTAATTGGCAGGTAATAATGTTCCTATATATTTTAAAAGGGGGACAATTTTCATTGCTGGCACTTATTGCTGTTTCGTTCACACAAAGGTGTCGCGATGCAAATCGCACGTGCGCGTTTAGATGTCGAATATATCGAATTGTTTATAAATAATGCGAGTTTACTAGGCGTTAGCGAGGAGGCTTGATTCTATCTCCGAGCGAAGTCGACGGGGTCGCCAGCTCGTGGGTGGATGCGCGAGTAAAAGCTCTCTACGACCGTAATAAGCAGGACACGAGTCGCGCTCGGAGTCACCTTCCTTCGGTGTTTACCTTAACCTTAGATTAGGCACGGCTGCGTTTCATTTCGTTCACGATTCCATCGACTCTCGACGCACACACACGCGCAGCTCGCAAGTCGAGAGGGAATAAAAAAAAATGAAAACTTCTTCCACGTGAGTCAGTCCAAAACTCCAAACTAAATGGCGGAATGAAAGCGCGCGCACAACCATGTGAGGATGCAGATGCTGGGCGACGTGTTTGCTTTGCATGTCTTCTTATTGTCTCGCGGTCTCTCCGGGGTTTGCCCCAGCGGCCCCAGCCCAAGAGACGCGTGCGTGCTTTATTATTGTGTTATTCTCGAAATGCGCCGATCTCGGCGCGGCGGCAGCGCGTTTCTTTCGCGCCCGACAAAGAGACCCACAATAGAAAGTAAAATTGTTAAGCGTTGTAAGCGATAAGTACTACGAAATGTGGAACGGTCGTCGCCTCCTTCGAGCTCCCCCCCGGACACGGCGCGACGCGACATGGCCACGCATTGTCTTTTTATTTTAATTTGCATTTCACTTCGGCTTCGCCTCTTCGGCTCTAATCTCGAGGATTAATCTGCATATTAAAATTGCCTCGCGTCCGCTCGTGCCGCGGCTTATAATTCACTGTTTCATTTATCGTCCCGGTGAATTCTATTGTTGGCGTGTTTGATAAAAGTGCATTTTCATTTTCCGTCCGGCAGAACACTCTCACCTCCAAGGCTCCTCCATCCAATACAGTGACCGCCAGAAGTGAGCGCACAAACTAATTTCGGAACGGATGAATTTAATTGATTTAATAATGAACGAAACAAACAATTTGCGAACCGAAGTCATAAATCATTTTAATTGGAAAATAATTTTAATCGAAGAACTAAACGAGCCAAAATTCAACTCACATGTCCTTGAAATGACTCGTTATAAACATTTTATGTTTCTTTGCCATTGGTTCGTACAAAGTGATGATGGTATTGTAAAGAGGATTACGTTTCCTTTGAAATGAACTTGCTGCCTGTCAATATCCAACAATTAAACGCTGCACGATACAATATTAAATATGTGTTGTAACTAAAGCAGTTTTGAAACACTAATTATGAACAAATACACACATGAAACAATCGAGTAGTTAGTACTTACAACTGCTTAAAAATGATCTTCAAGAGATTGAAAAGAAAATTTTACTTATAATGTCTTTGATCATATTTGATGACTATCTATTATTTTATATACATTATCGAGGCGGATATATGATGAAGCATTGTTATCAATTAAATTTACGCACATACATTCTCTTGAATTCAACGCGTCTTGTTGCTCACACAAAAACGTTTAATTGTATTTAGGCAATTTCAAATTTTAATTGACGTTAATATTTATATATTATATTTCGTTTTGTTCGGATCCCTGACGTGGCATATGATTCGAGTTTGGAGTTCGTAATTTATGAGTAATTATCTATCAGGTCCATTGTTGCTTGTTGCTGTTGGCGCGCAGTTCAAAATGATATTATTCGTTACCGAAATGACAGCGCCGTAGCCCGTCTTTCATTCTTACAAACCACAATGGCCGGTCACTAATCATCTGTCGTTTCACGTCTTCGAAAATTCCACCGCAGAAGGTCTTAAATCATCATATCAATAAGGGCGGTTTGTGTTTTAATCGCGTATTGTGGGGCAGGCAAATTTCATTATTTGCCATGCACCTGAGAGTGTGATTAGCATTATGGTGCAAAGAAGACTCATACTGTACATCATCCGTACATGCGTTTTATTGCTCACGATAATATGATGTGCCCATATGATTACGCCTATTAAATACAACTTGAAATCGTAATAAATTAATGTGCACCGTGCTTCACAAGGGAAAGCTGTCAAACTCGATGTGTAAAAAAGCCAGTCATAATGTGATGTTATAATAGATCTAGTAGGTGCTTATACAGGAAAAAATAACTCAGACCATGGAAAGCCTATTACGAATGCTATCAGATAGAATCAAATAAAATGCCTTTGCGAGTGATGAATTCAAGTCATAAAATTGGTAGTAACTTATCATATCATAGGAATAATGCACATAATATAAACTACCATTGGCATAATAAGAATAAAATATCAATAAAAAATGCATCCATCCCAATTTAATAGCTTTAATGCATTTTGTAAGGCTTGGGTTCGTACCTGTGCGTACCTGTACCTGTACCCTTTACCAATATGGCTTAATAGCACCAGTATTATTACGAAAAATGTATTAAAACACAAAAGAGCAGACGACCAAAAACGACGAAGCAGCAAAGGTAATAATAACCGGGGAAATAATGATAATACTGCGGTGGATCCAAAAAGAGAGGCCACACGATAAAAGACCGAGGAAAAATGAAAAATTGACATCAATGGCATGAAAAAGGAAGGCACAACGAATCTCCATGTCTATATGTATGCAACACGCATGCGCGGTGATGCCCGCGGGGCCGCGGCTGAAAGTGGATGCAAATAAACGAAATGAGAAGAAAAGAAACCAACACCAAGCCGATAACCTGGATAACAATCGATGTCAATCAAAACATCGTATTACGTCGATGCGAGACCTATCGGCATCGAATATGTGTAGTCGTCGTGTAGTGTTTTGCTTATGCGATGTGATGTGATGTGATGTGGAGTAAAGAGGAAGGAGTGAGTACAGGAGAATGGAGTTGGCATTGCGATGATATCGATGCCTACGATATTATGATGATGTTTACATTACGTTCGTATTATGTTCACTTACAGTTACGTCGCATTCAGATCACTCGTCTGGATTGCGCGGCATGCGAGAGACGTCCCGAAGACCTCTCGCATGAAGAACACGTCGTCGACGATTGGCGAAGCATACGGTGTACGACAAAATAAATAGAATAAGCAGTAGTAGGCTCAGTGGAAACACATTATTAAAAACTTATCTGATAATTTCATTGCGCGCTTACGTTCGCTGTCAGTTTTTTTTTGCTCCTTTTTTATTTAAACAAGAAGTGGGTAAACAGAATTCCCGCTGCTTTGATTTTGCTGTGGCCAGTGGCGTGCGTATTTGGCCACACTTCTAGTACTATCTCATTTATCAAATTTCATCATTTTAGAAGGAGCACTATAGAAGGAGCACTAGTTTGGTAATACGGCATACTATAGTCAATTCGCTGGAACCTTACCGATTTTTGACGTTTCTAACTGGTGATGGGTGGGGGGACTCCAGCGGCGCAACGGTGTTGAGTGAAGGAGAGAGGGGATATGATCTCCCTTACCCACGTGCAGTTCGAAACGTCAAAAATCGGTAAGGTTCCAGCGAATTCACTATAACTTCAATAGAACGCACGCCACTCGCCACTGGATCTGAGACATTGCTTACTTCCTGCTTTCATGCTTTCAATTTTCTTGCCTCTGACTCCCGGAGAGTTTCGGACACTCCGCACTTGCGATGCATCCTCGTGTACCTGAACCTGCACCTGTGTTACTAATTTTACGCCAATTGTTCACTTATCTGCGGCGCGGCCATTTACAACATTTATCTGTTTATCTCTTTGGTGCGCCATGCCATTCTTCTCGAAAAACTGTAATCGACTGTTATTATATTGCTGCGCCGGAAGTTCCCAACCGCTCCGCGCCGATTTCGCTAATTCTGCTTGGCATTAGCCTAAACCGAGGCGATAATGTCGAACGGAAGAGGAGGAAATCCATGCATGTTCGCCCCGCCAAACACCACACCTTTGTTGTTCATACTATCGCACTATCGCTTGTGAGATGATCCGCTGCGGCGGCGACCTGGAAGAAAGCGGACAATTAAAAATCTATCGACAGGCGAGCGTCGCCTAATAGAATATTAACGCGCTGCAATAAAGACTTAGATTGCAATCTTATACAATACCGTTTTGAATGGTGTGGTCGTACATACAAAGAAGTAGAAAGTTTCTTTTAATTGCTAATCGATAAATCCATTGATGTTGGATAATAGAAAAAGCAGTTTTCAGCGAGTTTGAGCCACTTTCGCGAATTAATTTCGCGCGAATGAGCTAATCGCGATTCGCGAACAAATATTGACTCTTGTGTATCTTGTGTATCCCTATCCGAATACTTGATCCTGATTAAAGAAAGTGCTCAGTATTGAAACAATGCTGGCAGCTAATTGAATGAAGATTACATCTCAATGGTCAATGCGAAGATTGAAATATTGAAATACATACTTGAATGATCAATGATCTTTGATCGGTGATCAATAAATAACTTTCACCGTAAAAAAACTTTTTAACGCCTGGGAATGTGATCTCTAACTTGAACTTGACTAAAATCGACGATCCTATCTAATTGGCTTGCAGTGTACACATACCACTAAATTCATTCCATGCCATCGCCATCCACTTATTATCATTTTCTTTCTGTTTTTTTTTGTGTGCTTCTTGATTTTTGCTTTTAGCGCCCCGACACTTGCGATATCCTCATTATTCACGTATTCCACATTGTGCCGGCGTGCCCGTCGCGTACGTGCGTTTTTAACTCGATCTGAGTGTATTACGACCGGCAATTATGCGCTTAATTTATTGCATGCCGCAAGTGCAAAACTTTCACTTGCGTTTTTCGTCGTCGCTGGCCGTGCCGCAGTGCTTCTCGCTCGCATGTGCACGCGCGGATAAAAACTCGTGCCGTTTTCCGTTTAAAAACATAAAGGCTGGGAGAGTTAAAAAAATGCACACGCAGGCACCACAGATGAAGCGAAGTGAAACGCAGCGCTGCATTTGCTCTGGGATGCACGTGTCGACGACGGTCACCGCCGCAGACGACGCTCGCGAGAAAAGGGCGAGGAGCCTGCGAAAAAGGCTTTTCATGCGCCACGCCGCGCCGCGCTTTGCAGGCCTTGCATGATTGCCTCGCATTCATGGCACCACGATTATGGGTATAGCATTTATGTTAATAATAATGACGATGATAATGAAGATAATAATAATAATGGTAATGATAATACATAATGAATGACGTGACAGGACAACGCTGTCGTGTCGAGGCGTGTCGTATAACAGGGTAGTAAACTTTGGGCAGCCAACGGCCCACCAGCCAGGCAGACAAACAGCAGGATTTCACTTATACAGGGTGCGGAAAAAGGTGTTTTCCTTCCATAAAAGGACTGATTCTTCGATATTATTCTCAAGATAGAATGTGAAATCCGTTTGTGGAAATATTGTACCGTTGTCTTATTAACCGACTTGAAAGTACATAAAATTATCTTTAGGATTACTGACGGATCCCAAGTTTCATTGAGATCACTTGTGTCATTCAGTGAGAAATCATTGTCGATAATACTTCTTCAATTATTTGAAGTGAATTTTAATGTCAAATCAATAAAATCAAAGTTTCTTTGTGAAACAGTCAAACGCCGATTCACGTTATTCCGCAGTTTGTTACGCTGTTTTAATCAGCCAGCTTGTGTTTGTGTACCGTTTTGTGCCCCTAAAATGAAACAACCGTGAATACGCGAATGTTATCATGGTGTATGGTCTCTGTGACAGTAACTATCAACAGACGAGTGAAGAATACCAACGCCGATATCCCAACGTACAGCTGTATCAACAATTGAGTGATTTCGATTCCTTTATACCTCTGAACCGACGATCGGGAGAAAAAATGCAGAAAATGAAGAGATGATTTTGGCAGCGCAGATTCAACTCAGAGCAGTAGAATTAACGCCAGGGAATTGAATATTGCAAGTCATAAGAGACTGTTCTGTACGTTTGCACGTCAAAGGTCTCCTTCCTCACCATTATACGATAATACGAAGGTGCAACCTTGTTGATCGAGCGCATCGGTCATCATTTTGTGTAGTTTTAAAATTCCAATCTATTATAAAATAAACATAAATTTAAATCGGTAGTGATTTCTTCCTTTCATTGTGTTGCTTTTTCAGGTTTAATCTTTAATGTTTTTTTTTTCTTTTTTAATGTTTATGAATGAGTTAGAATAGAACTTTTTAAATTTTTGGAAATTACTTGTAATATACCACTGAAGATCATCTTTAAGGGAAGAAGAAAATCTTAATACAAAAATGTTGTAACTCTCTTCGTTTGATTACACGAGGTCATCAAAGTTGC
>JARJDQ010004035.1:0-16240 GCA_030264215.1 Geostiba sp. GC000077 | reverse complement strand
GTTATTATGCATATTTGTAACCAAAAATTCTCAATTTGAGGACCTCGTGAGACCGAACGAAGACTTTCTTAACATTTTGGTATTAAGATTATCGTTTTCTTTTGACATAAACTAAATAGTTTCCTGGCGATTTTCCGCCAATTTTACTCGACCCTGTATCATACAAAGTGTAATTATTGGTATTAGAGCCGTCTTACCCGATACAATTCCACGTACAATTGTTTGGTAACTATGGTAACAAACAATCGTTACCATGGTTTCAATAGTTTCGAAGAAATTGTACATGGAATTGTGCAAGAAAATGTATCGTGTAAGACGGCCCTTAAACTTTTGAAAATACACACAAATGTAAGGTTAATTTCACTACAAACATTTTGAGCACATGTAGGCAAATTCTTGCGATGAAAATCGACATTTAAGATCAAGGTGAAGTTGAAGCTGATGCTCATTACACTCGAACGCATCTCATGAGCTTGTGAACGTGAACAAACAGCTGACGTGAATTTAAAAATTAAAGACACATGCAGACACATGCAGCATGCATGCAAGATACACCTGGTACCATCTTCACTTCACGAGTAAGGAGGCAGGAGGAAATAAAGAGATGAGAAAACAGAAAACGTAAACGTAATATTAACCTCAAATGCCAATTCCATAATGTTTGCACATTGCACGTTTGCAGTCTCCGACTCTCTACGATCCTTTAGCAAATATTCCAAAAGATTTTACCGTTGATTATACTCATCATGCACAACAAGATTTAATTCTCATTTATTTGAAATTGTATGCATAAGCTTTTACTTTCATTCGTCGCCGTTGTCGCATAAAATTTCCAAGAAAGTTTCAAATATATTAAATATGGAAATATTATTGATTGTGCGTTGTAAAGCAATGATCTGCGGCATTAATAAGTGATTAATGACACAGAGCGTGTAATTTAATATTAAATAAGTTAGTATTGGTAAGCAATAAGCAAATGAAATAGCCAATCACCATTATTATCTTACATGCGGTCGGTTGATGAACCGTTCAACGGAAATTGTTAATTATTACTGATAGATAATAAGTAGATTAAATTTTCATTACATTATATTATATTAATACTTGCGAAAACAAAATCAACTTATTTTTGATAATATTTTTTACTAATTTTATCTTAAAGACAACAACATTTTTTTTTATTGTTGAAGTGAATGTTAATGTTATAGTTACAGTTCTTAGTACTGGAGTTGATCACTCTGTATATGTCTATTGCTTATTTTGCATTTCTCACTCGATGTTTGTTATTTCTCATTTCTTGGTAGTCTGAAGGCATTTCCACAATTATAAGTAAATAATTCCAGCACTATTAGCATAAGTGAAAACGTGAACGGTCACTCACGTTGTATAAAATCCAATATTCTTGATGTTATACAAAGATAATTAGCGACAAATGAAATCGAAATGAAAAAGCAAAAAGTGGAAAATTCTATCATTAATTCATGAAAGATTGAATCACGCAGGATTTCACCCGTCAACGCTTGAAAGCGAATATTGGATCAAAACATGATGAATCAAGAGATAAGATCATGTCTTGATCAAGTCTTGATGTTTTTGTGGTCATTTATCATCTACTACATTTTGCATTAATATTATATGTTATATGGTTTCTAATAAGAACGTCTTGTTTTACCAAACCTCACAAATATCAAGAAATGTTTTCTTATATTAACTTTATTAACTTTAATGCTTTTTACAGTTTACTTCTCCTTGGAGTGTTAGGATCTTAGCATCTTTTACTTTTCCTTACTTTTCTTTATAGCCTTTTGCTTGCTTTTTAATTCCAATTAATTGGCATTTTATATGCATGGTAAAGATTTACTTAACCAACGATTAACTAATTGGGGCACTCGTGCTATACCTAGTTTTCTATTTCATTTGAATGTGTAAACGTTAATATGGTAGCAACGCATGTAGAAAAATTAATCCTAGCGGAAAATAATTCGATTTCGCTTAATTTGCCGTGATTAACCGCGATTCTGGCATACCTGCCCGACGCGTGCTTTACCGCTTTGCCGCACAGACGTTCGAAATTAATGAAAGCTTTAAGCATCTTCAATCTTCACTTTTAATTATAAGTATAAATCAACTATCACGAATATCGCAAGTGGTGATGTGAGGCGACTGATTTTGAAAGCTTTGCCGCTTTTCCTATCTCCTTAACGTTGGTTATGTTTGGTTATGCGTGTGTAACTCACCTTCTACACACTATGTTCAGTAGTAAGTAATCCAAATAAAAGACCTCTTTGAACTTGCGCATGAGATATGAAATGAATGTTGTTGCTGGGTGAAACGTTGCGAAACGACTAACAAAATTTCCTTCTGTTTCCACTATTTAAATCCGCGGGCGTCGCGGCGAAAAACGGTTCCGGGCCCGCTCCAGCTGCCGAAACCGCCGGCAGTTTTGCCGTTGCACGCCACCACATCCATATGGAGGGCATCTTCAACAATATCATCCTATCAAATCAACTGCAAACGGCAAAAACGCAAAACCGACATGACGAATAGAGGCTCAGACCCCATCCAAACATTAGTATTTAGTTTAGTAGTTGCATGTAGCCGTAAATATGCAAAAGAGATGGATGGTACATCCACGCGCCGCAGCACGAAGAAAAAACAATTGAAGCGCGTATTTAATCGACGGTCTGATCTACTAATGGCACACGCTACTTCAATGTCAACATAATACCAACTTGGTTTTTTGGTACAGGTACAATTCTGGTAATATCCTGACCATAAAGGCCAGCCATACGAGGTGGATTTGAGGTTTGTGTTATTTTTTTGCTCCTTGGTTCCTTCAAATCTTCTTTCTTCTGTAGAGCATTATACAGGGTGAGACTAACCAGCGGGATTCTTCGTATTTGGATTCTAAAACTTTTCTCGGAAATATCTTGACAACTATCAAGATAATTGAAAAAAAAAACTTTCAACGGAATTTTGATTTTTGATATCTCTGTATACTTCAAAATATTGTGGGGATGAACTTTTCTAGGAATGGATATTTTTTTTAAATAAATTCAAAATCTAAGCACCCTGTATATTATTTCTGTAATAATACCAAGCGACCATATTATAGTGAGTGATATGTAAATTATCCCTTTTGAAACCACAACTCCACAACGGACTTGGTAATAAGATCATAACATGAACATGACCGTGATCATGATATGAATAAAAATATCAAACTGTCAGTACTCAGTACCAAGCTGGGTGAAAGCGAGCGATCAAGCAATGTTTGTCAAGTGATCATATTCTTCCATCGCATGACGACAGTGTTTACTTGACCATCCTGTCTGCTCGGATATTTGCCAAAGTGTTTTACGTTTATTTTTCGGCCATTTATTGTCTTTATTGAGGTTATGCGTTGTGCGCCACGTTGCCACTCACTTAACAAAATGTGTATGCGATATTTATCATTTAGGTAAAAGTGCTAACAAACATCGGTAGGTTATGTGCCCAGTGCCCTATTTTTATAAACTATAACTAATGACATTGGACATTGTTCAAGTTTAAATAATTTATTTGCAACACGCCCAACACCAAAACAATTTCTCTGACTCTCGGAAATAAATGTAATGGCTTTAGGTCATGGATATACAATTTCCTTTATTTTTTCTTAGGTTTTCTAAGAACAACTCCAATTTCGATGATTTAATATTTGGCTTCATGCTAGGCGAGGTGTTCTTGGTTTTAATTAAAATTATATTTATTCTTTGCTGGACACCATCACCATGTTGTTTAAGCTCTTGAATCAGGCGTCATGCTTGAAAGAATCGTTATAATTCGACTTTCTTACGCTTCTTACTGCTTGCTTCTCTCTTACGTCTATAGTCTACCATCCATAGTATCCGTGTACAGTTCAGAGAAAGAAGTAAACAGGCTTGATGCAAAGTTAAGTCAAGTATTTAAGTTAGTGCGAATCTTCAATCGTAGTGGACTTGTTCATGGACTTGTTCATGGACTTGTTCATGGACTATTTATCCGTCTAGGTCGGTCACTCCTCTAATTAATTTACATATAAACGTATAAACAAGTACTGCAATTCTGCGCAAATCGAGAATCCGGACCACTATCAATGTCAAGGTCAACTTGTTTAGAACAATTTCAAAAGGACACAAATTTAATTGTTTAAAGCTTCTCTAAAAAATTAGCACATTTCTTTAAGAGAGCGACGAAGCGATGACCATTTCTATAGCTTTTTCGGATGTTATCAGGTTTTTGATGCATCATAAAATGAGCTGCTTACCTTTTAATATCGTCTTATCGTCTAAAAGAATATACTTAGAATAAAATACCATATGTGTCAGGAAAACAACAATTCAAACAATAAATCAAAATAATTATGCAATTATAAAATTCGGCACTAAACTTTATAGAACATTGTTTGCTGTTTGCACTGAGATGGAATGGTGTAGTTAAGTTAACTTTATAAACAATCAGTCACGGTTTGATTCGTTAATTTCTCGAAATTGCAGAAATTACGGATGCTCAGCCAGTTCAATGACTATCATTATCATAATTAACATTTAAGCAATTTACTTCCATTCATATTAAATGAAGATACAAGATACAACCAATACAATTAAATCTTAAATTGTTTTAAGAAAGCCCTGAGGAATCAGGTTATATCATAGCTATTAGTTTAAGTTCATAATAACATTAATAAGATATTGTATTGATTGACTCTGTTGGCGATACTTTGATCATTTCATTTCTTCTACAAAGATGTGGTCAACTCGTGATTTCATCTAATTCTTCAAATTCATTATTTATTCAATGATTCGTTTATGTCATCTGGCTAATATTTCGAAGGTGATGATCGACTTTCGTTACCGTTACCAGTGTTACCACTCCACATCAAAAAAATTAGGTCTGTCTAAACGCTCTCTTAAGTTTAAGCTAAGAAACTAAGCTAAATACTTTTAGCTGAAATTGAACTTCAAAGAAGGTTAGGTAATAACATTCATGTCATTTTATATTCGCAGCATATGCCGATGAACATGAAATGAACTTGATCTTGATTAGTCACACTCAGCGTCATAAGACTTGTAACGAATAACTAAGGCAAGGCCATTTCATTTCCTTCCTCTTTCCTCTTTTCTTCATTTCCAAGTATGAAGTATGAAGTATCAAGCAGCAACTTTACATAATGTTGAATATGATGCTATACATTTGCCTCATGCAAGAAATTCATAAAATCGTGTTTTAATTGTTATTATCTAAGGTAGGTTTTGCGCAAGAAATTGGGCCAAACCAAACATAACCAAACATATGATGCAGAAGATTGTGTCATTAACAGATAACAGAACCTCAACCTAAAGTTCACTAGATCACTAGAGGTAGGCAGCAATGTTTACTCTGCTACTCTACATATTCAGTACTTTAATCATTTCGTGATGCGATACTCACTTTACGACTTCCTTGGCGTCCGCGATTCGATAGTTAAGCACATCTCGGCTCTCTTGGCGCAATTAAGCATTAAACAATTAAACATTACACCACAACCCACTGCCGGTTACAACAGAAGCACTGATTGACGTAAATTTGAATTTTATGTTCCTGGCTGTGGTTCTGGATGTTAATGCTTTGTTTGCTTCTTCTTTCCTCTTTCAGTGATGAAATGTTCCAATGTTCGTCATTCGTGGTTGGAGATTTAATTCGGAGGAAATTATGCACACTCGTAATCGTCTGCGTTCAGTTCTTCATGAAAAAAGACAACAATGTACTACTTCAGGTATCTAATCCTAATTCCGAAATTCCATAGCGGTTTGTGGTGCGTTACGTTTTTCTAGTTCTAATGCCCGAACAGATGAATATTTAATCCACTTTTTGCCACATCCTGGCGATAACGTTATGTCTGCGTTTGGGCTTAATAAGTCACTGTTACGCACCGTTTTCAAAATGTTTGTTTCTTTGAATTACACCACACTCCACACTCTACACTGGTCACAGGCAACCGCACTTATTGCGATCGCTTTTTTCGGGTGGCTTTTGTGTTTTTAATGATGTCGTCTGTTGGTTTTGGTAAAATGAACTAATTGCGGATTGTGCGGATTGTTCATGATCATGGTCAAGTTTTGTGCGCGACGCGAGGACGCGAAATGTGGCGCGCTGCCGATCGACGGCGGATGGATGATGATGGTGCCGATGGTTGTTCGGTTCTTCGGCCGATGAAGGTGCGCGCGAGTCGAGAAAGTTTTCGAGCGTCCGGACCCGCCAGAAGACACGCCGCACACGCTGCGCAGACACACTACTTACTTGCTCTTCTTTCGCTCATTCGCTCTCTGCGTGCGCACTTCTTGTCTTTTGACTTGCGGCGGTGCTAATAAAAGAAGGCGACTTTGGCTTTGACTTATTTTCTCCTTGTGTGCACTTCACACATGCAAAACTAGGTAATACACATGTGAGAACATGCATTGCGCAGTTCTTGTGTTCTTGAGGTGATTTTGTGTAATGCACCTATACGCTAGATTGGCTTCAGGTTGGCGGATTGAGGATAACGGATGGAAAGGGAAATTTGGAGCCATGTGTGTTCTCAATATCAGAAATGCCGGCGATTTTCACACAAAAAATGCAAAAAGGCACATTTTTAGATAATAAGGTTGTCTCATGAATTTTTAAATCAAATAAAACCTATGAATATTGAATTACTTGATCATTTAATAGAGTTTATATTTATTGTTAGAGATTAATAATTAAACTTTTCCCCCAAGTTCAAATTTTTCGACATGGTGATTCATATTTTTCGAACTTCGGTAAACTTCGTGGAATTACGAATGATACTCTCTCTCCCAGATACCAACATAAATATGCAACTAACAGCAGCCAACTTTGAAAACATAAATTACTGGTTGAGCATGAATCATCAATATCTCGATAATTTAGAACTTTAACATTTTTTATGAATAAAATACGACTCGAAAAAAGCCTTTATTCCTTAATTAAATAACATAGAATCAAAATAAATTAAAAGTTCACGAAACAAACATTTAAAGCAATGAGGAAATTTCTAAGAAAACTTAAAATTATTTCCTTACTATGATAGCACTATTTTCGTTCATCGAAAATGAACTGAAGAAATAAAAATTCGCAAACCATTACACTGTTGAAAAATTGTGGCAATAAACTCCTCGGCCCCTCGTCTCCTCCACAATAGACTTTCGACAGTATTACACCTTTATAGACCTATACAAAACTAATAAGTTTAAAGTTTACTTTGCTTGCTTCTTTAGTTTATTACAAGTTACAATTGTAGAACTATAAGAATAGCGTCACAAAAGAGTCAAGAGTCATGAGTCAATTTGCAGGTTTGCAGGTCAATTTGCAGCTTGAGTCTTGACTGACTGACACAAAATTGACCATACTGACCACACCACAAGACCACATTCATTGTTGAGTCTTTAGTCTCATTCTTCATTCCATTCTTCATTATTATTCACGTTTTCGCGTCTTTCTTTTCCGGCACGCACAACAGTACAACCGACAATACTTTAAACAACTTTATTACCTCAAATAGGCTTGACACATTCTTTAAATTTATTGACTTCACAGTTATTGTCTCTGATTGCATTTGGTATTTGTTTAAAATGTATCTGTACGCAACCTCTGCAAACGCTGGTTTCACCAAGACCAAATTCTTATTATTAAGGCTGTTGTCTAGACATTCTAGACTCAAAACTCTTTTTACCTGCTGCTATTGTTGGGAAAGGGAAAGGGAAAGGGGAAGGAAACTGATGAAAGTAGTCTACTCAAAATACTTGAATTATTTTTGACTTAAGTAAAAAATGTGTTCAATTTAACTCAATGTATATTTATTCTTAAATTATTTTCAAACGACAGCTAATTCCTTAGTTGTAATACCACCGGAAATACGTCATTTTATTCAGAATTTAATTTATTTTCTTGCTACGAAGAGCATTTTTCCAAAATAATGCTCATTTTTTAAGAATATTCAAACTGTGAATGTGTACGCTGTCGTAAGATGCTATAATTTATAAGTAATTATATAAAATTTCTAAAATATAAATCCGTTGTATTGTTTAGGCATAGGATGAAAATAATTAGTTGGTATTTCTTGCTTTTTGGCTAATGGCAGCATGTTAAACAATTATACTACTAATAACATTCATATTTTAAAGAATATCAAAGTTATTCGAATAACACAAATTGTTTCATCTTCTTCTGTTCTCCTTCTTTTCTACTTTCAGCATCCAGCAAGTGATTCAACACATTTATATTTACAATAGAAGTTTATTATAGGCAACCAAGTATACATGCATTCACTCCTTCTCAAACTTTGAAGTTTGAACATAAACGTTTCGTACATTTACAATTTACATCATACATACTTTATACTTAAATAAGCTACAACTTCAAAAAAGTACATTAAGTAATACTTAAATTGTAAAATTCTAATGGGTCTGAGTCTCTGAGTTGCGTGCAGGTGTTGTTACAAGCGTTTTATGCACGGTCACAAGTCACAAGTCTCAAATCACAATGCAATGTGTGGTGGCATCGCATGCATCATGCGCAACCGCGGTCCTCGCCTATGCAAATGCCGTAATTAAGTACAAGGAGTACGGCCATAAGTACACACGGCCACCACGAGTACATGACTATATTTTCAATTACGTAATGCTGCTCGTTTCATGCACAATTGCAGCGACACAAACGCAAACCACATTCACGCAAAACGGCAAAACGCATTATTATTTAAAATGCTATAAAGATGAACGACAAGAGGACAAGCCTGTAAAAAGTTTGCAGTCAATAGTAATTTCTAATTTGTATAGCTAGTATGTAAAAAATGCGATTTTATGCATGACACGAACGCAGAAAGGCACTTTCTTCATAAGCTGTACACACAGCTTTTTCTCCGGGCACCAAATTAAAATGTTACACAAAACATGATGTTATCTTATGCATTTTTTGTGATATTCATGATAGTGAGTGTACCTTAGATCAGCTGATTCCCAAATATGGTCAACAGTGTTCAAAATTGTATTATAACTTTTTGAATAGAAACATTTAGAGTATAAAGTGCTATTTTACGTTATTTTAAGTGATCGTAGAAAAAGTAAAGAATTATGGCTTTCCATTGGTTGAAGATCAGAAAATTTTGATATTCAGCCAATCGAAAGCCAGAATTCAGTTTTCGTTCTCGTTCACGGGCAGTTGTGCAGCGGCCTTAAGTTTCCTTTGTAGTTTCATCAAAATAAATCGTCGAGAAGAGTCCCAGTCATCCCAGATACCACTGGTAGTACCAGACTTGCTAAGAAATTAAAAGCAATTAATTTCTTGTAATGGTATTGCTGTTGGCTGAGACTGCGACTGCGTTGAAAGTTAAAAACATCGTGTTTGCTAATCGATTGTTGTTTATCATCGCTTGTTGATTGGTTGGCGATATTGATACGCTGCAACAACGGTGGACGCTGACGAGTCTAGTCCCGTCTAGTCTAGCCGTGATGAAGGTGCAACGCAAAGACCTTGAATCTAAATTGCACTTTTTGCTTCTGCAATTTATTTCGTCAGTCTGCGACTGCGACTGAACCAAACCGTTGAAACCAAATACCCAAAACGCCAAAACACAAAACACAATCATGCCATTAATATACAGGGTAATCAATGTTTCAAGTTATTTGTTACAATACATTTCTTTTTAAATACTGTGTGTATTACTATTCACAGCTAACAGTCACTAAACATTAAAGCATTAAACATTAAAGAAGCATTAATAAACATAAAATGTAACCAAAAAAGAAGAACGTAATACTTGGAATTTTGAATTTTGTTTTTGCTTAGTTTTCGTTACTAACCAAAACCATATTTTACCAAGTAACCCAAACGAGTTTGGACTTCATTTTTGTAAATCCCAAAAAAGTAACAAAATGCTTGTTCAATATGCATTTTGAATTATACACAGCGTTTATTTTAAAACGATTCATATCAAAAACTTTCCTATAATATTTTAGAAGAGGGTAATTGAATATTGTCTATACTTAGCGAGTTCCTTGAAGTCCCCAAAATGAGATGGTAGACGTCGGTTGTCCGCAATGGCAAAATTAATTTCTCAATAACTCCAAAGCGATGCAACCATAAACTAAAAATAGAACAATGCATGATGCAATTGAACAGGATGTACAGGTACGTGCACAATTGCACTTAACAAGTAGATAATAAAAACAGCAACTTTAACCACAGGCTCAGGCACAATATAAAATGGAAGAGGAAGAAGAAGAACTTACAATTTTCAAAAAGTTTATCACTATTCACTATGGATAATTAGAGAATGCGGTCTTATGGTGCTTTTATGAGATTTAGAATTAACCTCAGTCAGGCTATGTCTAATTGGAAACACGACAGACAAAGCCTAGGAGAGGCTATCTCTCAAATCCCGTTTAGAAAAACGCGTCAAACTTTAAGTTGAAACGTTTAAAGTTTGGAGTATGCACAGAACTAATTATCACACAATTTACAGATTTACACTTGACACAAAACTCGGCGAGACTTTTTGTTTTACCTCTCTGGTTGCTTTGTCTATTTGACTAGACGTGTTTACTTTCGGTTTAAAACTTGTAATTTTATTGAGGGAATGAGGGACTTGAACACGTCTCGTTGGTCGTTGGAGTTGGTTGGAAATTTTGAAATTTTTGGCTGCGCGTCGCTTCGCGCCGCCGGCCGGACCGAATGTGCGAATCAGCGAAACCGCGCCGGCTCTTATATTTATTAATGATAGATCTGCCGCCCAGCGTCTCGGCCAGGTACAGGTACAGGTACACCGTGCCATTAACGTATAGACTATCAGGTGAGTACACATGGGAGAGTCCCCGCATGCCCGACACTATTGAGCAGCGCCATCATAAAAAAAACACAGCGACGGATATAAAAACGCATACATGTCCCATGTCCTTCTAAACAGTCACGGAATTACAAAACCCAATCAAAAGTAGTAGTAATGTTGCAACGGATATTATTTGTGTGACTTGAAAAATATCTGAAAGTAAATTCTTAGTTTTTTGTCTTGATTTTTTGGATTTTGGATAGTACGGTCCTGTGACTAAATAGAATGTTTGTTGCCGCTCTGACGATGTTCATGAGTTCATGACGTCGATGCTATTGTTGGACGTGAATTCCCAAAACTGAATTTTCAGCAAGAAATTGCTCTTTTTTTACAGCCAATCATAATTGCAATGTTTAATTGCACCTCCAGCTACAATTTTCCAGCCTGTAATTGCATCTGATTGCGGTGTATTTCACAATTTTTAAAACGGTTCGAGTGTTTTAAAAGCGACGTACATTTTGTTGATTGGCAAAGAGGAAAAACTAGTTTGCGATATCAAATACACATCTACAAGTGACATCGTGACATGTCAAGTGATAAGTTTGATTGGTCTTTTCGTCAAACGTCAGTCGTCGGTTAATTTTTCCAATTTGTTTAATTGCTTCATAGTTGCCTGTGCATTATTTAATTTTAATGGATACTGGCTGTATGTGTACTTGTACAACTTGTGTCCGGCAATTTGCGCACATCGTCCGTGGTGCACGCGCATCAAGGACGTGCGCGCGCACACATTTTTTTTCTATATTCTACAATTATGTCACAGGCACACGCAGGCAAATTGCAAATGCTAGGCTTGCGAGTGGCTTTTTTAGTTTTGTGCAAAACGCGAACGGTCATTACGGTAAATTGCTGCTTATTTCGCTGGGACGCTGGGTCGCTAGGTGAATTGAAATAAATGCACTCTGGCAATCGCAAGTGAATTCGATAACCATTGCATGTTGTACACTGTACACAACATCTAGAAGTACACAAGATGGCCGCCATGGAAGCATAAGGCCTGTTCTTTTCACAAACTCAATTGAAAATAAACTGAGACAGTTTTGTTGGTCATAAAAAGAAATGAATGTGTGCAGTGCAGATGTCATAGAGCAGATCTGTATCATAAGCGCCATCTAGTAGTACAAAAGACAACTTAAATAATCCTAATCGCAAATGGGGAAGTCATATACAGACTACAGAGTGGACTAAAATTAGCGAAAATACGCCAGTTAACTTTGTAGTTTACGTCAAAAGCAAACGATAGTCTTTATACCAAAATGCTGAGAAAGTCTTCGTCTGGCGTCACGAGGTCCTCGAATTTGGAATTTTTAGGTTACAAATATGCATAATAACAAAATTCTGTATCGTTGCACCGCAGCTGTTTATAGGTTTATATACAAAGAATGATTCTGGTTAGATGGTATTTAAAAGAAAACTGACTTCGCAGAGGTGTTTAATATCTAACAACAGCTAATGTGCAACGAAAAAGAATTTTGTTATTATGCATATTTGTAACCAAAAATTCAAAATTTAAGGACCTCGTGAGGCCAAACTAAGACTTTCTCAGTATTTTGGTATTAAAATTATCGTTTTCTGTTGACGTAAACTAAAGTTACCTGGCATTTTTCCTTCCGAAATGAGTCCGAACTGAGTCCGAACTGAATCTGAACTGAGTTCAAACTGTGTCAATTAGAAATCAGTTAAAAATGTAAAAGAACAGCCATTAACTTTATACAGTAGAAATTCAAGGATTTGGTTAACTTTATGTAACATTTTTCTAGCAAATATTCAATTAAATAATGAAACATAGAATTGTTAAGCTGCGTCGAGAAGAAGTAAATACAAATAATATACAATATTGCATGTAGATTGTAGATGTACATGCCAATTCGTTATAAAAATCGCATCGTCGTTGTGCAGTAGTTATCCAACCGACCTTGGATGTTCATTCTATGCATCTGCATTACCAATTACCAACACATCATCCAGTCATACCTCATATTACGAGTGGTACGACTTAACTTAAGAATGTTCCTTTTTCATTCCTAATAGTAATGACTTACAACTTACAACACAATACATAACAAAACAGGAAATTTGTCTGTCAATTATGTGACAACCGTCATTTCATCAAATGTATCTTCAAGTCTTTACAACTTTGCATGTTCTTCAAAGTGGTAAACATCACAAACTATGAGTTGATTTCATGGAATTTGTTAGGTAGGTAGGAGTGGAATTTTACACTTTTTGGCGCAGGTCAGTGCCGACTGCCGAGTGTCGCGGATTAGCTCATTATTCGTGATGAATACATTATTCATGCGCCGCGAATCCGGCTCAGCTCGGCAGTCGCCTTAAAATTGAAAAACTCATCGCTCTCAAACTGCTTGAACACATTGTGATCACAAATTAATCTAAACAAACAATAAAATGATAAAATAACTTATACCTACAACAGGTTATGGGCCTGGGCCCCCAAAATGCAATGTCCTCTTTTAATAGAAAAGGTATATTTCGTTTTGCTTGTTGCTTATTGAATTGAATATAATTTACGCCCAGTCTCGTCACAACTCACACAAGTTAAACGATTGTTTGTTGTAAAGATAAATTTGAGCATGGCAAAAAATGTATACGTCTGCTGGATGTGGAGTCTTCCGGGTCTATTAAAGCACCCGGCGAATGCGCGGCGCGAAAACGTCCGCCATGATGAATGAATGAAACCCGCGGTGGTGGCGGTCCACTTACGTAACGCCATAATTAGAATATGCACACACGCCGAAAAGTTGCGCGGCGTCCGGAGGTGCCTGGCGCCGTCGCAAGGTCTTCTGTCGTCGCAGACGCGACTCCGGAGTCCGCGGCCCGTGAACCACGAATTCTTCATCTGTAGCTGTAGCAACAAACAACCAAAACGCATATGTTACGGTTGGTGTTAATAACATTTGAGCGCCAGGCCGCCAGCAATTTTTGGATAGGTTTGGAGCGCCCGAACGCAGCGACCTTCAGCGTCGGTGCTGCGTTCACGGTTAGATTATATTGTTGTTGCTGGTGGCCTGCTGCTGCTAAGATTCGCTGTGGTGCGCATGAAGAGGCAGAATCTAATCATAAATAATGTGCTAACGAACTGCGGGCAGTGCGGCCGTCGCCGGAATGCGAAGAATGCGCGGAATTCGTGCACGAGACGCCTCCGTTTTGTTCGACGGCACGCTGCTTTTTTGTGTTTGTCATTATTTATTTCTTTTCGCTGCCTTTTTTATTGTTCTCTACCTCTATGGCTAGATTCGCACATTGTTGAGAAGTGAATTTCGAATTTATTATTTTGAGCGGGAATCCACGCGGACGCCAAGAATGCAAGTTATCTATATGTTATTTTTAAATTATTTGCATATTAGAAAACAATAAAAATTGAAATTAAAAGTAGGAAACTGACATTCTTAAACTGTTCAAAATCCTTACGTCTTACGCTACCTAACCTCAAATGCGACCTATTTAGTTTGCAATTAAGTACACAAATTGACGGACGCTAAAACTTTGTTGTCTCGTTTGTCTTTGCGCATTGCTTACATACAGGGTGTGCTAAAATTGGCAGGAGAACAACAAGTGGCGCTTTTCTTCGGTTAATTCAGAGTAGAAAATCTTAATATACAAAAATAAATGTTGTTACTCTCTTCGTGTGGCCTAACCACACAATACTAGAAAACTTTGAATTGAATTAATTCAAGTTAATTTAAGTTAAAGTTTACAAAAAATAGTTTATTCTATTTAGATGCAATTTAGGATAAAATTGACTTTGCAGATGTGTTTAAATTATGCATATTTTGTAACCTAAAAATTGCAACTTTGATGACTTCGTGTGATCAAACGAAGTGAGTTAGAACATTTTTGAATTAAGATTTTCAACTCAGAATTGACCAAAGAAAAGCGCCAGGTGTTGTTCTTCCGCCATTTTTAGTACACCTTGTAATTATGTAAATAACATTCGCATAAGTCACGTAATACGCAGGCTCGTCATTTCAAGTGCACTTTAGTGCAGCTCGTACGTGCCAATTTAAATACGCATTAAAAATGGAAATGCGCTTTTTTCTCTTCAGCCAAATAGTGTCATTGCCATCCGTGCACGGTAGCAATCGTTACACGCAGTTGCGTAGGTCGGACGCTTCCAACCGACAGTTCAATGGCTGAATACTCCGAGCTTATAAAAATGATTATAAACATTAATTCACTATAAGTACATTGTATAATCGAAATGAAGATGTGGTTATGCAATCTTCAATCTACAATCTTCAATCGGAATCTGCAATCAACAAGTTAATCTTTTCGTATACAGGGTTCCCCGAAATGCGTGACAATCTACACGTGCGCGATTCTTTGGTTAATACTGAGTAGAAAATCTTACACAAAATATACAAAATACAAAATATACAAAAATGTTCCAACTCTCTTCGTTTGGTCACACGAGGTCATCAAAGTTTAGATTTTTAGGTTACAAAAATATATAGTTACAAAATTCCACAGTGGCAGATATAAAAATCGAACACTTCTGCAACACTTTAAAACTTTGAATTGAATTAATTCAAATTAATATAAGTCAAAGTTCACAAAAATATTAATAATTCTGGTTAGGTGCAATTTAAGAGAAAACTGATTTTGAAGAAGTGTTCGATTTTTACTACTCAAAATTAACCAAAGAATCGCGCTACCTGTTGATTGTCACGCATTTCGGGAACACCCTGTATAACAGGGTTTATAATTTAAAGTGTGTAGAACAAATTGAGGCAAATTTGATTATAGAAGAATCTAGCTCGAAACTCTATATTGCATATGGGATTGCATGTGCAACTTCTTCTGCAATCTCATTACGCAACTAGTTGCTTATTGAATTCATTAAGATACTCTATCATTAAACTGGAACTTTACGCATTGTATGCGATGTCATAATGACCAGTTTTAGTCGTCGTAGAAAAAATACATTTTAAAATTTTGATAAATATTTTCAGTATCTTGACGACATGCGACAGAAAATCCTTCATATTTTTAAACTTTATGTGCAGATTCGGATAGCCAAAAAGACGCTCTTCAAGATGCACTAGGTCCCGACACCTTCAGGGCTAGGGAAGTGCCTTAAAATACGTCTTAAAATTTTAATAAATGTTTTCAGTATCTTGACGACATGCGACGGAAAATCCCTCATATTTTCCGAACACGTGTTCCTTTTTTAACTTTCTTTGCGGAGTCGGATAGTCAAGAAGACGCTCTTCAAGATGCAAACGGTCCGAACCCGCTCAGGGCTAGGGAAGTTTCTGAAAATACATTTTAAAATTTTGATAATTGTTTTCAGTATCTTGACGATATGTGACGGAAAATCCTTCATATTTTCCGAACGCGTGT